>CM062805.1:616344155-616481655 GCA_031772625.1 Pinus tabuliformis
GAGGGAATGTTAGGATCCAAACCTAACCCATTAATTAATATAATAACCCAAGGGGCCTAGTTAGAGTCATAATTATTTAGTTGAGTCAATAAAGATTGTAAGAGGTTATCTGCATTAATAATAATTGTAAGTGGTTGAACCACATTATAGAAAACAGACCACAATTAGTTATATATGGGCCATAGCTAATAAATAAAGTGGTTAACCAGTATTATGAAAGGGACCACTAGTAGTTAGGGTTTTGTATGTCATAAACCTATAAATAGTCATAGATAAGAAGGGAAGTATCATCGAGACTTATTGTAATTGAGCTATGTTCTATTGGAGGTTGCTCCCTCGAAGAGGCAACAGAACATTGTAATATTCTTCTTAATAATAAAATATCTTTGCATCTTTTCTCAATTCATGTGATATTTATGTGTTTCTAGAAATATTGTTTCGTATTTCTAGCATTTTGTTATTCTCACAAGTCAAGTGCATAACAACTCTATTTTCGCATTGTGGTCACTTACTCTTTGGTCTGAACAAGTTTGGTGGTGCTAGTTTACCTACTCAGGATAAATGGTGAAGTAGTGGAATTATTCCTATCCCATGGTCTTCAACTTGGCCAACAAAGTAGTAGGCCACTAGTAATTTTCATGCGTAAACCTCTCTACATACTCTACTTCCCTTTTGTACTTGTCTTGACCTTACTAATGTTGGAAATTTGACTTCAATATATCTATGTTCCTCCATTGGCTTGGGTCTTAGTGCTTCCAATAACTATGGTACTATGACTGTGATGTATCCCATGTTAGTGAAAACTAGTATGGTCTCTATTTAGGTAAATTATGGATAGGCTACTATTGAGAGTGGGGCAATGGATGGAGCAGAGGAAACTAATAGTACACCAAAATATCGGAAAAATGAAACATACAAGTAGAATTGAATGATGGAGCAACAATTCATAAAATAAAAGTTGGAGGTGGTAGATGGGTGGAGCATAAGAAGTGTAGGTAAATAATCAACAATCATAAGGGTTTATGCTAACATGTTGGAGAACTAACCTATTCATTTGAAAAAGATCTATGGTTTTTATTTGTCCCATTCATGACCCTAGTATGCTTCTTGAACTTGCAAGGAAACTTTTGGAAGGACAATCATGTGCAACTATTGAATCTTATACCAGAAAATCATACACATATTTGTACAATCTAAAGGATGCCCAAAGTCATCCAACATAATGCACAAGTGAATATTTTCTAGCTGAAGACATTATGAAGTTCAAAAAATTTAATTTCTCCTAAGGTCCAATGTATATTGAATTAAAAATTGATGACTGTGCGACTTTCCCTTTGATGGCCGTGTGACACACAATATTTCCTTTGAAAGCCGCGGGGTCGAAGAAATGGCCAACTCAACAATTCAAGATCACTTCCCACACTTGGAAGATGATTCCTTGACAATATTTCAGTCAAGGAAAGCCAAATTCGAGTCACCCTGAAGATATGCAACCCTCAAAGGAATCCTCTTGTCCTACTCATAAGTCATTTTCATTCATGAACCAAGAGAGGGAAGAGGGATTCAAAAAATTCTATATAAACAGGCCATGGGAGAACCAAAGATAAGACAATGTTATGTTGGCCAAATTTCTATCAGAGCAACCCTTCATTTCATTGTTGAAGCAGAAGAAGTAGAGCACTATTGTGTTGGCAAAATTGCTTCTTAGTAATCCATCACTCTAGTGTGGAGAGTATTTCACCATTGAGAGACCCTTGATACTTCTTATATAGAGAGGACAATATTTCAAAGAGAGTGAAGAAAGGAACCTCCTTGATCAAGATTTTTGAGCACCATAGCTCAAAGAATTCTATTCAAGTGTTTAGTATTCTACTATTTGTATTCATATTCTACCACCAATAGTCAATAAAGAGAGCCATTTTCCATAATTATGTTGACTTGTTTGCTTCATTAAGAATTATTTGTGTGTTTGTCTCTTTATTCTAGTTTATGTTTGTATATGTATTGTTTTCACATTTTGAAATACTTTGTTTCTTCATGTTTTCCCATTGAAAACAACAAAAATACTTGGTTTTCTTTGCAAAGAACAACCTACTTATAAGAAGGTGACTTTTGGTACATCATTGCTACAAAAACACTACAACAAGATTGGTGACTCCACTATTGTATTTTATTTACTCTAAATGGTTGTGTTTGCAGGACCTTCTCTTTGCATTATCACCTCACAAGGCATGCATCAACTCTCTAGAATTTTTGCAGGACCTTTTGGACCTATTGGTGGCCGAGAAACTTACCAGTTTACAATTTTTCTGTCGACTACATGACTTTCTGACAGACAAACTCGTAGGCCGCAAATTTTGCTCAGATATACAGGTAGCCTTGTTTGTGCAGGAAAAACATGTGCAATTTCTAGAAAGCAAAAAATTCCTTGTAATTTCACTTTTTTTCAGGTGATTGGCAACCTTTAGTGAATTTCATTCACCTCTGCACTTTGTTTCCAATCAGTTTATATTACTTAATTTCTCTACTAATCACAATTAGTAGGGTAATTCGATGATCTTTATTTATTTGCAATTTTCACATAGCTTAATTAGGGGAAAAAGTAAGTGGCAAAATTCCACACATATTTTTCAATCTATTTTGCAAGTTTTTGAAAATCACATAACTTAATTAGTAAAGGAGTAGGTGGCCCATCATCCACAAATCTTGTTACTAAATAAATAATTTTTTAATTTCATTATTTTTGGGACTAGGGCCAAGTGTCATTACAAAAAGTAAGTAAAATTTATGTTTCCCTTGCGTCTTTTAGGCGAACCTGGGCTAGCATATGAAAGGTTTCTTAAAGTACTTTTGCTTCCCATCTCTCTTTAGTCACACATAGTGTAATATGAGAAAGAGTAAGCAACCCATTATCCACACATTAATTTTTTTTTCATGCAATGAACAATTGAAATCTAGTGTAATTAGGATGATATTGTAAGAGATTATTACATATCCACATCTTTTCAAACTTTTCATGTTCACTTGCTCACTTGCACACAAATTACACATCACACACTAAGCTTTTATAAGCTTCGTATACGAAGGCATCCAGTTTCTAGATCTTTTTTAACTTAACTTGTTTTGGCTTACATATCACACCCTAAAGAAAAGAAAGACCCTTAAAAATAAACCATAACTTGAACCAACTAAATTCCCCATAGGGGCCACAAAAGAATTTATAGTTAAGGTTAAGACCATTAGGGGTAGGCATCCCATAAGACACCATGTTCATGTTACATCTTTGATACATATCAGTTGATTTTTAGAGATATTAAAATCCTTCAATTATCCCACGAAAAAGAATACCCGAGCATAGTAGAGGCCCAATTTAGAGGGGGTTCGACTTAGGTCTAATGCATGCGATACTATTTGGGGCTACCCGACCCCTCTAGTGCTCGGTACTGTTAACTAACTAGCAAGAAGATAAAAAATAAAATTCTCATGTAGGATGAAGGTACTTTAGTGGCCAAAATATACGACATCCTTCCCTACAGGTGGAGGTGTGGGCAACACCAAAGCCTCATATGTTACTGTTGGGCACAAGATCCCCCAAGGATAGTTTTGTGGCTAAAAGCCCATATTTTGGTTAAATTTTGTAATCCAAGTGTAAAGACTCCACATTTTGTGGTTTTTAGCGCGTAGGTGTTAAAGAGTCATAGGGTTGTCTGCCCTTATTTTGGAATTGTAATGTCGGTTGTAAAAGATCTACCCATGGTCCACAGACCATGGGATTGTATAAATAGAGATAAGCTCTAAGTAGATAAGGAGAGGGAACATGTAAAAAAGTCATAGCTTAGAGCCAGACATCTAAGTCTTGAGTTGTAGCATAGGTAGAGGCTCTGCAGCTGAGTGCGTAGAGGCCTAGGGTAGAAGTCCACAGCTGAGTGCGCAGACCCCTGCAACTGAGTGCACAAGGAGGGTCGAGTCTGTAATTGTCCGAAATTATTAATAAAGAGAAGTATTCCACAATTTCTTCATCTTTGTTTCCTGTTTATGCATCTTGTTATGTTGGGTATTAATTTCACCTATAATGCTTATATGATGTGTGAATGTATATAAATGTGTTGGTTAAGTGAACGCAAGTAAGAACATCCGTTTACGCGAAGCTAGCTAAGGTCAGTTAATAAGATAAATAAGACACTTAGCCTAGTTTGGAAGATATTGCAGTTTGCTTCCCTAGCAGTGCGAAAGTACCTCAACCCTAGGTTAGGGCTGCACGAAAGTCGATTGTACCCTTTCACGAAGGTGCTGAAGGGTGGACTAGAGGGCTAAGCAACCTGCACGAAGGCAAGTATATCTAGAATAAAATGAAATCACAACCATCTCAAGGGTGCAGAAACTTGGTTCCATCATCCCCCCATACTGCTTCGGGTGAGACTTCAGTCCTTGCTCAGTGGGCTGATGCCCAAAGGGCCAGTAGTGTAGGGATTTGTTTGGCTAACTAACGTTGAACCTGGGTCAGGCCCCCTCAAGCCAACAAATGGTTCTGTAGCTAGGACTGGAATCTACATAAGAGATGTGTGATGTCATATCACTGGAATCCAACTAAGAAAGAAATCAAAGGCTAGTTGGATAGAAGGATCCACGAGTTTGCGGCACAAGAAAACAGAAATCCAGGACTAACAAAAGAACAATGGCTAGACAAGTACCTGTATACAGAGATCCACGAAACCTTTTGTCACCTTCTTTCTAGTTGAGCTGTATGAGTGGATCGCTAAGCTAGCAGATAACCAAGGAATGTGGAAACTTGACGGTCCTATTGTGTGGACCCCATAACTAGTACGATGGTTGGAAGTATCGGAGGATAAGATCGCGCGTGCTGTCGATCATTGGCTCGATCACGTCATAGGAGGATTTGTTACTAAATTCGTGGTCGACACCTCAGTCAACTATAGCGAGGTAGAGTGACACTTTTTCAAAGGACCGCGAGGTAAGTACGTAAAATATTTGAATACTTGGATTAAAATGTTGTTGTGCGAAAAACGAGTTATGCAACTACCTTGATGTTTGGGACTACGCGAAGCGGAAAAGTTTATAGAAATGAAGGAAATAAGGGTCCAAAGTATAACCCCTTGATTTCACCTCCGCAAAGGGATGAAGAAGCAATATCAAAGGTTTCTCCGTGAAGCGCTATTCAGTTAATAAGACAAGGATTCCTGCAAATACCACCTTCAACCACACCACCTTCGAATTCATCGCCATCGCCTCCAACTTCACTCGTACCACCTCCACCTCCACCGCGGTTCAATATGGCAAATACAGTGAAGTTGCCTTTGTTCAAAGGCTTGGGAGATGAGGACCTAGACCAATTTTGGTTTATTGTGAGGGCTGTATGGGAAGCTCAAGGTGTTATAGATGACCACATAAAGAAGGCGACACTGGTTAGTTCTCTGCAAGATCACGCGCTAACCTGGTATATTAAGTACTCTAATTGTTGGGCGCGGGATCCCCCAAGGCAAGTTTTGGGGCTTAAAACCCAGGTTTTGATTAAATCCGATGCAAAGACTCCATGTTTTGTGGGCGCAGAGCGTGGGCTTGTAAATGAGTCATAGGGTTTTCCGCCCTCATCTTTGTAATGTAATGTCAGCTTTAGAGATCTACCCATGGTCTGCGGACCATGGGATTGTATAAATAGAGCGAGCTTCTAAGTTGTAAATGAGGGGAAAGAAGTGGAAGCAATAGATGGAGAATTGAGTCTTATCTAAGTGTATAGTCGAGTCTTTGGGTCATAAAGTATGACAAGGCTCTGCAGTTGAGTGTGCAGAGGCCTAGTAGTCCACAACTGAGTGTGCGGAACCTTGTAGCTGAGTGCACAAGGCGAGTCGAGTCTGTAACCTTTGGAGAAATAATAAAGAAAAGTCTTACATCATTTTTGTGTATCTTTTTCTTGTTTTGTGCATTGAATGTATCAGATATAAATTGCATTTCTATTGTTTATATGATGCATGAACTTATATGAATGTGTTGATAAAGGGAATATAAGATAAAGTATTTGTTTACAAGAAGCTAACTAACTATCATAAGAAGATAAGTAAGATACATGGTGTAACTTGGGGAGGTAGCATAGATCGCTGCTTTAGCAGCGTGAAAGCACCTCCTCCCCTGGTTAGGGCTATGCGAAGGCGAATATAACAGATCACAAGGGTTTTACAGGTCAGGATAGTGCGCGAAGGTACTCACATTTGGACTAAATCCACCCCTCAGACATCTCAAGAGTGTGGAAACTTGGTTCCAGCATCCCCCCATACTACCTCAAGTGAGACCTCAGTCCACGCTCCATGGGATGTTGCCAAAAGGGCCAGTAGTGTAGGGATTTGTTTGGATAATTAACTCCGAGACTGGGTCAGGCCCCCTTAAGCCAACAAATGGTTCTATTGCCGGGACTAGAATCTGCATAGAGATGTCTGATGTCGTATCATTGAAAGCCAACTAAGAAGGAAATTGAAGTTTGGTTGGATAGAAGAATTCACAAGTTCATGGTGCAGGAGAACAAGAACTCGAGACTAACAAAAGAAGAGTGGTTAGACTGCTACCTGTACATAGAGATCCACGAAATCTTCTTTGCATCTTTCCCTAATGAACTGTATGAGTGAATCACAAAGTTAGCAGATAGCCAAGGAAGGTGGAAACTCGAAAATCCTATTGTGTGGACCCCATAGTTGGTGCACATATTGGAAGCATTAGAGGATAATATCACGCGTGTTATTGATCACTGGCTCGATCGGATTATAGGAGGATTCACTATTGAGTTCACAGTAGATACTTCAGCTAGCTATAGCGAGGCAGAGTGACACTTTCTCAAAGGACCGCGAGGTAAGTACATAAAGTCTCTGAATACTTGGATTAAAATGCTATTGTGTGAAAAGAGGGTTGTGTAATTACCTTGATTTCTAGAGCTACATGAAGTGGAAAAACATACAGAAATGAAGGAAGCAAGGAACCAGAGAATAGCCCTTTGATTTCACCTCTATGAGGGGACAATGAAGAGCTTGCAAAGGTCTCGCCACAAAGTGTGATCCATTTGATAAGGCAAAGGATTCCGTGCATACCACCCCCTCCCACACCACCACTAGTTCCACTACCTTCACCTCCATCTTCACCTGTACCACCTCCATCGCCACCGTGATTCAGTATGGCAAGCACGATAAAGTTTCCTGTGTTCAAGGGAGTAGGAAATGAAGATCCGAACCAATTTTGGTTCGTGATAAGAGTCGTATGGGAAGCACAGGGAGTTACAGATGATAATATAAAGAAAGCGACGCTGGTCAGCATGCTCTATAGGATCACGCGGTGACCTGGTATATTAATCATTCTAATGACAATCTGAATGTAGGAATTGAAAATATCCAAATTGCGGTAAACAGAGAATTTAGTAGGCCAAAGTCAGAAGCGTAGTCGATCATTGGATTCAAAGAGACCACAATGCTACTAGGCGAGAGTCCTTGGGAGCTGGATCAGAGACTAAAGTGTATGATTGTGAAGCTAATATGACTTTGATGGATGGAAAACACCGCGAATGGTTTTTAGCATCGCTAACGCCGCATTTGGGGAACACATTGTCACAACTGAGGTTAACGACTCAGGCAGAGGCCTCGGAGATCGCGATGAGGCTACATGAGACCCTAATGCGGGATCATAACTTGGTAGTTTAGTAGATCCACACGCAGTCGAAAAAATTATGCCTTGAGATGCAAAGTCTGAAACATGACAGGATAGCTCGACCAGAAGTGCGCGAAGTGGTGTGGTGTGTAAAATACAAGGGTCAGGATCATGATAAGGACCACTGCCTTATGTTCACGAATTACCTCGCGGGAGGAGGAATGATGTTGTCAAGGCCAGAAGCACAAGTAAGACCTAGCACGACACTTGCTTTGTGGTGTGTGATTTGTCAAATAGGAGGAAAGGATGCTACAGACAACTGCCATTTGTTACAGAAGTACACACAGAATTTTCAACAGTGGTTCTATAATTTTTGTAGATCAGTTGGACACGATGAGCACACTTGTAGAAGCTATGAGTTGATGATGGATAGAACTCCCACCTATAGAGTTCAGGCCAAAATGTGGCCCCTAGACCAGAACGCAAGAGTGGTGTGAACCAAATTTCAGGGGTGCGGATGAGGTCGAGGTGGAGAAGGACCTCGTAGAGGTCGCGGATAGCTGATATGCTACAATTGTGAAGGGCCAGGACATTATGCCCATGATTGTATGAATCCAACGTGTCTGTCATGTCTACGTTGTACCTTGTTTGACCATGAGATAGAGGATTGTCCTACATTGATAGCTAAGATACACGACAAGGGAGAGCTACCACCTCCCCCGACTTAGAACCTACAGATGATGAGGTCTGAGCGCCACACGAGGAACATCCAAATGTGAACATTGTGCTCCGAAGTGGAATCACGATGGGAGATGATAAAGGCAAATAGCCCGAAGATAGCACTTGGGTTCTCAAGGCTCCAATGAAAGAAGCAGAGTTTGATTTGGAGCGCGCTAAGGAAACCTTCATAGAAGCTAAGAAGAGCTTCACTAATGCCTCCACTTCAGAAAGCAAAGATAGACCAGAGCTAGACATGGACCCATCTATGCTTACAACATTCTTGGAAACATGCATGAAGCTATTGCGCGATAGTGAGGTTGTAAAAGGATTGCAGGAACTCATTAACAAATGCGTTGGGACCACGCAAGGAGAACTGCACGTAGTCTGGAAGATTGGAAATCATAATACTAGGACAGGGAGAGAAATGAGGCTAACTGCATAGATTGGAGAATATGAGATGGACCAAGTAATTTTTTATTTAGGATCGGGCGCAAACGTTCTTTCGAAGAAGACATGGGAGTGCATGGGGAGGCTTGCGCTCTACACTGGTATCCTATTTAGTTGCGAATGGAAAACCAGTGGAAGATAATACCCATGGGATCATTTTAGGGAATCACTGTGGATATTGAGAGAGTGACAGCACAGAAGATTCTCCATGCAGGGTTGTGGTGGCCGACCCTTTATCAAGATTCAAAATCACATTGCAAGGCCTGTGATGTATGTCAAAGAATAGGTAAACCATCACGAAGGGATGAGATGACTTTGAATCCGCAAATGATGCTGCTGCCCTTTGAAAAGTGGGTGATCGACTTCGTAGGACCTACCAAACCTCAATGAAAAATAGGAACGAGATATATTATCATTGCGATATGTTGGGTGTGGAGCCTGATTATCTTATATAGTACCGGCATTTTGGACCCCAGTTCAAAATGGGGCGGCAACGCCGCCCGTAAAATGATCGCTGCCGTGGGGGGTCCAGGGGGGGCGGCAGCGACTTTATGGAACCCCCCCCCTTGGCAGGGGGTTTCGGGGGCAGCGCCCCCGAAGCTAAAAACAGCTGTAAAATTGCCTTGTAAAAGTATAGTAATTTCTAGTCAATCTGGGCCGTTCATTAGGCGGATGATCTGACGGTAGAACTTATGTTTAGTTTAGGGTTTTTTGCCCTAGAAGGCAACCCCTCTCTTTATATGAGGGCATTATATTTGAGGTTGTGATAGATGTGTATTCGGTGAGCGAGAAACATAGAGGTGAGACTGTGAGAGAAAACAGAGGATATTACAGCAGTTTTGCTGTAGGTTGTATCTCTTCATTTTGCTGGATAATAGAAAGGAAGGACTGGCTGTTCGAGGTGGACGTAGCCCAAACTGGGTGAACCACGTATATCTGTGTCTCTCTTGTTTTGTGCGTTTTCTGTGTTTATATTTCTGCAATATTTTATGTGTTCCATTGCTCCGTAATATATAATTTTCTAACAACTGGTATCAGAGCCGAAGGTCTATTTGGCTGATAAACTCGCAGGAAAGAAGGGTTCCTGGTTCGAGTGGGAGCAATGGCGGAAGATGGTAAGTTTAGGGTCGAGAAATTTAACGGCCAAAACTTCTCGCTGTGGAAGATGCAGATGGAAGATTATCTGTATCAGAAAGATCTATACCTACCATTGGGCGGAAAAACAAAGATGCCGACGGGTATGAAAGACGAAGAATGGAACCTTCTCGATAGAAAGGCACTCGGAACAATACGGTTGTGTCTTGCTGCGTCTGTCGCCTTCAACATTTCGAAGGAAACCACGACAGAGGGTTTGATGCAGACGTTGTCGAAACTATATGAAAAACCCTCGGCCTCAAACAAGGTATTTCTTATGAAACGGTTATTTAATATGAATATGTCGGAAGGTGGATCTGTTGCGAACCATTTAAATGATTTTAATACAGTTACAAGCCAGTTAAGTTCTGTAGGGGTAAACTTTGATGATGAAGTTAGAGCTCTGTTATTCTTGTGCTCATTACCAGAAAGTTGGAATGGTTTGGTAATGGCCATTAGTAACTCCGTTTCTGGATCTAGTACTTTAAAGTTTGATGATGTTGTCGGTGCTATCCTTAGCGAGGAAATGCGACGGAAAAGCTCCGGTGAGACATCGGGAAATGCTTTGAGTGCAGAATCTAGAGGAAGAAAAATGGAAAGAGGAAAGAGCTCAGGATATCGCAGTAAATCAAGAAAAGGCAGATCCAAGTCCAGATCGGGGATAGTGTGCTGGAAATGTGGAAAGAAAGGACACCTAAAGAAAGACTGTAGATCTCGGAAGGGAAAAGAAGGAGATGCACAGCAAGAAAACAATCATGAAGCAAATGTGACAGGTGAGGTGTTACAAGATGCTTTGATTCTTTCTTTCGAAAATATTACTGATTCCTGGGTGGTAGATTCAGGGGCCTCATTCCATGCCACACCTGAAAAGAAATATTTGTATGACTATGTTCAAGGAGATTTTGGACAAGTTCGTCTGGGTGATGACAAACCCTGTAAAATTGTTGGAATGGGTAAGGTTCTTGTAAAACAGCAGAATGGAAACCAATGGCTACTAAAGGAGGTAAGGCATGTTCCAGATCTAAAGAAAAATCTGATTTCAACAGGGCAGTTAGGCAGTGAAGGTTGTGTGACAACTTTCATAGATAAAGCTTGGAAGGTCACAAAAGGAGCCCTGGTAATAGCAAAAGGTGAAAAGGTTGGTACATTGTATTTATGCAATGGTATTTCTAACTCTGTTAATGCTTTGACTTCCAAAGGAGCAAATGCAGCATTATGGCATCATAGGCTCGGACACATGAGTGAAAAAGGGATGAAGATTCTTCACTCAAGGAATTTGTTGCCAGGTTTGAAGAATGTTGATTTGGACTTCTGTGAGAACTGCATTTATGGAAAACAGAAGAGAGTCAGATTTCTCAGAGTTGGGAAAGAAAAGAAGAACGAAAAATTAGAGCTTGTGCATACAAACGTATGGGTACCTGCTCAGGTATCATCTCTTGGTGGCTCTCGTTATTATGTTACTTTTATTGATGATGCAACTAGAAAAACTTGGATTTATTGTATTAAGAATAAATCTGATGTATTTGATACTTTCAAGAAATGGAAAGCTTTGGTTGAGATTGAGACAGGAAAGAAATTGAAGTGTCTTAGATCAGACAATGGAGGTGAATATTGCAGCAAAGAGTTTGATAGGTACTGTTCAGAGCATGGAATTCGCAGAGAGAAGACAGTTCCAAGAACACCACAAGAAAATGGTGTGTTAGAAAGGATGAACAGAACAATCATGGAGCGTGCAAGGTGCATGAGATTGCATGCAGGATTGTCTTTACAATTTTGGGCAGATGCTGTAGATACTGCTATTTATCTAATAAACAGAGGGCCTTCAAGTTCCTTGGATGGTGGTGTTCCAGAGGAAGCATGGACAGGTAAAAAGGTAAACTACTCTATTTTAAAGCCATTTGGTTGTGAGGCCTTTGTCCATATTGATAAAGAAAATAGAACAAAGCTTGAGGCAAAGTCAAAGAAATGTACCTTTATTGGATATGGTGTTAATGATTTTGGTTATCGCTTATATGATTACGAAAATCACAAAATCATTAGGAGCAGAGATGTAATATTCAATGAAAAGGTCTTGTATAAGAATCAGTTGCAGGAAAAGAAACAGGAAAAGGAAAACAAGGAATACGCAGTCCTTGATGAAATCACTGAAAAAGTAAAGGTGCCTGAAAATAATAATAATCAACAACCACAACAACAGCAACCACCACAACAGCAACAGGCACCCCAAACACCTGAAAGTGGTGTTAGAAGATCTACCAGGATAGGTAGACCTCCTGAACGATACTCTCCTTCATTATATTATTTATTGTTGACTGATTCCGGTGAACCTGAATGTTATGAAGAAGCAATGCAGGTTGAAAACAAGAAGAAGTGGGAGGTAGCCATGGAAGAAGAGATGGACTCCTTAATGCATAACCAGACTTGGGATTTAGTCAGGTTGCCTGCAGGAAAAACTACATTGAAGAATAAATGGGTTTACAGGCTGAAGGAAGAAGATGGAGGAAAGCAAAGGTACAAAGCTAGACTTGTGGTGAAGGGGTTTGCACAGAAGAAAGGTATTGATTTTGATGAAATATTTTCTCCTGTTGTTAAAATGACTTCAATTAGAACTATTTTAAGTCTTGTAGCAGCTGAAGATTTGCATCTTGAGCAGTTAGATGTAAAGACAGCCTTTCTCCATGGGGATTTGGAGGAAGAGATATATATGCAGCAGCCACAAGGATATGAGGTGAAAGGGAAGGAGAAACTTGTGTGCAGGTTGAAGAAGAGCTTGTATGGTTTAAAACAGGCTCCAAGGCAGTGGTATCTAAAATTTGACAAGTTTATGTCTGAACAAGGTTATACTAGATGTCACTCTGATCATTGTGTTTATCTGAAAAAGCAAAATGATGGCAGCTATATTATATTGTTATTGTATGTAGATGACATGCTTGGTGCAGGATCTAACATGCAGGAAATAAATGTGCTCAAAAGAAAATTGGCAAATTCATTTGCAATGAAGGATTTGGGTGCTGCAAAACAAATCCTTGGTATGAGAATAACTAGAGACAGGAAAAATAGAAAATTAACATTGTCTCAGAATGAGTACATACAAAAGGTGTTGAAAAGATTTAACATGCAAAATGCAAAACCAGTTAGTACACCTTTTGCTAGCCATTTCAAACTTAGCAAAGAAATGTGCCCAAAGACCCAAGAAGACATGGATTATATGTCTAAAGTTCCATATGCATCAGCAGTTGGAAGTTTAATGTATGCAATGGTCTGCACAAGGCCTGATATTGCACATGCAGTGGGAGTTGTAAGCAGGTACATGAACAATCCAGGAAAGGAACATTGGATGGCAGTGAAATGGATTCTCAGATATTTGAGAGGTACCACAAATCAGGCATTATGCTTTGGTGGTTCAAACATATCCCTACAAGGATATGTTGATGCAGATATGGCAGGTGACAGAGATAATAGGAGGAGCACTACAGGATATGTATTTACTGTCGGAGGAACAGCTGTCAGTTGGGTTTCAAAAATCCAAAGTGTTGTTGCACTCTCAACAACAGAAGCAGAGTATGTTGCTGCTACAGAGGCTAGTAAAGAAATGATTTGGTTACAAAGGTTTATGGGTGAATTGGGTAAGGAGCATGATATGGGCACGTTATACAGTGATAGTCAAAGTGCCATTCATCTTGCAAAGAACTCAGCATTTCATTCCAGGACAAAACACATACAGCTCAAGTACCATTTCATACGATCAGTGTTGGAAGATGGAGAGTTGAAGCTCGAAAAGATACATACTAGCCAGAACCTTGCAGATATGCTAACAAAAGTTGTAACCAGGGAGAAACTGAGAATATGCTCAGTTTCAGTTGGTCTTCAAGGATGACGATGAAGATGAGAAACAGCCAGGTCCAAAGAGGAGTCATTGTCCAGCAAATGGAGCAGCGGTGGAGTTGCTACAATCAGTCTCCAAGTGGGAGATTGTTGGGTGTGGAGCCTGATTATATTCTATAGTACCGGCATTTTGGACCCCAGTTCAAAACCGCCCATAAAATGATCGCTGCCGTGGGGGGTCCAGGGGGGGGCGGCAGCGACTTTATGGAAACCCCCCCTGGCGGGGGGTTTCGGGGGCAGCGCCCCCGAAGCTAAAAACAGCTGTAAAATTGCCTTGTAAAAGTATAGTAATTTCTAGTCAATCTGGGCCGTTCATTAGGCGGATGATCTGACAGTAGAACTTATGTTTAGTTTAGGGTTTTTTGCCCTAGAAGGAAACCCCTCTCTTTATATGAGGGCATTGTATTTGAGGTTGTGATAGATGTGTATTCGGTGAGCGAGAAACATAGAGGTGAGACTGTGAGAGAAAACAGAGGATATTACAGCGGTTTTACTGTAGGTTGTATCTCTTCATTTTGCTAGATAATAGAAAGGAAGGACTGGCTGTTCGAGGTGGACATAGCCCAAACTGGGTGAACCACGTATATCTGTGTCTCTCTTGTTTTGTGCGTTTTCTGTGTTTATATTTCTGCAATATTTTATGTGTTCCATTGCTCCGTAATATATAATTTTCTAACACGATATAGTACTTGACTCGTTGGGCACAAGCGTAGCCAGTAAAATATTGCACAGCTGCCATGGCCGCAAAGTTTCTGTTTGAACATGTATTGAAATGATTTGGATGTCCGAAGATCTTCATGAGCAGCCGCAGTACACATTTCTTGAACGAGACGATCAACGCACTGAAAGAAGAGTTTCAAGTCTATCATCAGAAAAGCACATGCTATCACACACAAGCCAACGAGACAGTAGAATCATTTAACAAAGTACTGGAGACTGTAATAACCAAAGTATGCAACGTGCAGTGAAGTGATTGGGACCTGTGCGTACCTGCAATATTATGGGCTTATAGGATGACATGCAAGAAACTGACGGGACAAACACCTTTCTAGCTAGTTTATGGAGTGGAAGTTGTAATGCCGATGGAATACATCATGCATAGTCTATGCATAGTAGCGCTCACAAGTATGACAGACGCCGGAGCACTGGAGGAAAGACTCGCACAGTTGGAGGAACTCGAGGAAGAATGATTTCTAGTTGGCTTTCACCAACAGGTACAAAAGAAACATGAAAAGGCCTAGCACGATCAACATATTAATTTTCGCAACTTCAAGGTGAATGATTTGGTGTTACTATATGATATTAAGTTTGATAAATTCCTGAGAAAATTCAGAATGCATTGGCTGGGACTGTATGTTATTAAGGAAGTCACAGATGGAGGTGTGATGTAGTTGGTAAAGTTAAATGGAGAACCTTTCGCAGGAAGAGTGAATGGCAGTCGGTTGAATCCATACATGGGTGACTTGATTATCTGACTAGCCCACCAAAGCACAGTCTTAGTGCTCCAGGTAGCTGAAAGTATGCGCAGGACTATAAACAAATGCAAGGAACGGAGGAGCAGATACAAGGAAGTAGTTCAACAGTCTCTGAACAATGTGTCTAGGAGATACAACAGGCAACCACTCAGTGTGCTGCCAACCTTGCAGTGATTCGGGCAGAGTTGGGAGGTCTCCACGCGAAGATCTCCGCACCGATAGAGTGACTCGAGGGTGAGTCATGATTTTTGTGTTGGGGGCCTGTTGGGCGTGGGATCCCCCAAGGCAAGTTTTGGGGCTTAAAACCCTGATTTTGACTAAATCTGATCTAAAGACTTCGCGTTTTGTGGGCGTAGAGCGCAAGCTTGTAAATGAGTCATAGGGTTGTCTGCCCTCATCTTTGTAATGTAATGTTGGCTTTAGAGATCTACCCATGGTTCGCAGACCATGGGATTGTATAAATAGAGTGAGGCTCTAAGTTGTAAATGAGGGGAAAGAAGTGGAAGCAATAGATGGAGAACTGAGTCTTATCTAAGTGTAGAGTCAAGTCTTTGGGTCGTAGAGTAGGAGAAGGCTTTGCAGCTAAGTGTGCAGAGGCCTAATAGTCTGCAGCTGAGTGCGCGGACCCCTGCAGCTGAGTGCGCAGGGCGAGTTGAGTTTTTAACCTTTGGAGAAGTAATAAAGAGAAGTTTTACATCATTTTTTTGTATCTTTTTCATGTTTTGTGCATTGGATGTATCAGATATAAATTGCATTTCTATTGTTTATATGATGCGTGAACTTATATGAATGTGTTGGTAAAGGGAATATAATGTAAAGTATCTATTTACGTGAAGCTAACTAACTATCATAAGAAGATAAGTAAGATACACGGTGTAACTTGGGGAAGTAACACAGATCGTTGCTTTAGCAGCGTGAAAGCACCTCTACCCCTGGTTAGGGTTGCATGAAGGTGAATATAACAGATCACGAGGGTTTTGTAGGCCAGGATAGTGCACGAAGGTACTCACAGTTTGAATAAATCGACCCCTCAAACATCTCAAGGGTGCGGAAACTTAGTTCCAACATCCCCCCATACTGCTTCGGGTGAGACCTCATTCCATGCTGCGCGAGCTGTTGTCGAAAGGGCTAGTATTGTAGAGATTTGTTTGGTTAATTAACTTTGAACTTGGGTCAGGCCCCCTCAAGCCAACACTAATGATAACCTAAATGCTGGAGTAGCACACATCCAGGTGGCACTAAATAGGGAATTTAGCAGGCCTAAATCTAAGGTGCAGTCGATTATGGGATTCAAAGAGATCGCGATGTGACCAGGTGAGACACCTTGGGAATTGGATCAAAGATTGAAGTGTCAAATCTACGAAGGCAATATGAATTCAGTAGATGGATAGCATCGCAAGTGGTTTGTTGCTTCTCTACTACCCCACTTAAGGAGCACGTTATCACAGCAGAAGATAACAACTCAGGCAGAGGCCTTGGAGATTTCCATGAGACTACATGAGACTCCGATGTAAGATCTTAATCTAGGAGTTCAGCAGATCCATGCACAACTGCAGAATCTGTGCCTTGAGATGCAAAGTCTGAAGAAGGATAGGACGGTTCGACCAGAGGTGCGCGAGGAGGTATGGTGCTTGAAATGCAAGATTCAGGGTCATGATGAAGACCATTGCCCAGTCTTTGAAAATTACATTGCAAAAGGAGGATTGATGCCTTTAAGGCCAGAAGCTCAAGCAGGACCTAGCACGAGGCCTAGATTATGGTGCGCTATCTATCAAGTAGTTGGAAAACATGCCACAGCTTGTTAGGTAAACTTGACTCGGGATAGAGTCAATGTTGACCAAGTTAAACAGTGATGGTTTTGGGGCACATGGTATTGTGCACCCATAGTATTCTACCTATGGTATTATATGTAATGGAGCGTATAAAAGGCTAGAAGGACTTCATTGAAATGCAAGGCCTGGAGGTGAGCGGTGAAGGCTCACTTGTTCGGATTGGCCAGGGTTTTGGCCAATGCTAATGAAATATCATTAGGTTGGGTTTTTCCCCGGATTTGGGGTTTTCCCATATAAACATGTGTGTTTATGTGTTTATGGTTGTTGCTGGTTAAATTCTATATTTGTTCCTCTCAGTAATTCTCAATATTAATTTATGTTCTCTGAATAATTTCTTAACAATTGGTATCAAAGCCATGGTCTAGGGTTTTGGCTTCAAAGGGATGCCTTTGTGGCCAAGGGTAACCTACACATAATCAGATAAATTTTGATAATGGATTTGAGGTTGAAGTTGTGGACGTGAAATATTTAATAGTTGAAATCAGTGGATTTCCCATATTTCCGTTAGATTAAAGCATGATGCGACGGAGTCGTAATTCCTAGGAAGTTGCTACACCAGTGAGAAGGAGACTGTAGTAATCGTGACCACGGAAATTGTGATGTGTATCGATGTAACTGGGAAGAATGTGGAGGATATCGTCTCTGATAGAGAGCGATCGACCTGACATGGAATTTGTCAATGTAGATGTTGCAAGCCATGAGGGCAGGAGGATTCGAAAAGGTGATCATTGTGACCAGATCTGGTGGAAACTCATATGAACGTGAGAACTGGAGAATGATTTCATATTCTGGTGTTCTACGTAGTGTCACGATAGCTCGTAAACCACTAGGATGGTGGTTTACCAGGGGTCGGGTTATTGGTTGAATGTGAATGTCGTTAAGATTTTGAAGCCAACAAGAAGGGGTCGGATGCCCAACAGTTGCTGATTTGATTGAGAATGAATAAGCTCAGGAGGAGGGTGGAGAAATTCTTGCCAATTTGGGCTGATCAGAAGAATTCATTTCTGTAGAAGAGGCCTGAAGCTCCACGGCGGTCACAAGTCCAACAGCTGTGGACTGATATTGAGGATTCATGGCCAGATATGCCTGAGTGTAGTATACCTGTCAGGAACCCGATTCATACATGACATTCTGATATGAGTATGGGTTTGTGTGCCCAAGGGGAATGGGCACAACCATTCTGTACATTACTCTTGCATCACTACCGACAGGAGTCGGGACGTACGGACCCTTGGGAATTGGATCTCTGAAGGGTTCTATAGGATCAGGTGCGCTCTACCTTAGAACGGTCGGCCCTGCCCGAATGGTGGTTACAGGATTCGACAAGGGGGTTGCTTCGGAGCTGTAGACCTGCATGGGCGAGGGCATCCTCTGCATATGATTATAATAGGAGCCTCCGGTTGCAGGAATGGGTACTGGTTGCCCGATTAGACAAATTGCAGACATGGGCATGGTAGATCCAGCATGATAGACACGGATCCATACTTCTTAGGTACTAGTGCATTCGGACCATATGGCTATTGTACGGGCATGCCCTATCTTGCCAGCCAGCCTCGATCTTTTCCAGTAGTTCGCCTGCGAGGTCTTCCATTCAACTATAGCGAGAACGATGTTCGTGAGTTCTTCGCGGGATTAGATGTTGTGGATGTCTTGCTGGTGCATAAGCAAGGTTGTTTCTCTAGCAAGGATTAATTGGATGTTGCACTTTGGAGAGGATGTGAAATTTGTTCTGGTGGTGACGCCCAGGTTAGGTTTTGGGGCTTACACGATGACCAACTTACCTACAAAGAAAAATACATGGATTTCTCTCCCATGGTCGTCTCTGGAATTGCGGTTTTGGACACTTCTATGAACGGGATCTGGCATGGAGTTAATGAAGGTCTCTTCAGTCGCAGCAAAGAGGATGGGTCAGAATAGCAGAAAAAATAAACAAACAAAAAAAAAATTAATGAAGTCAAAATTATTGCATGTAAATGGGCATATTACTGTAAGACCTGGTAAGGCATGTGTACCCCTGGATAATCTCTGGTAAAGTCTAGTTAGACCTAGGTGATAGGGGGGATGTCGGGTTAACAATACCCCGGGTAAAAAAAAAAACTCTGAGGGGGGTAAGGGCTAGAGTGAGCGGGATTGTCTCACTTAGTAGGTTTGGCTAGAGTTAGTCAAGGAACCCCAAGTCAAGTTTAAGGGGGGAATTGTTAGGTAAACTTGACTCGGGATAGAGTCAATGTTGACCAAGTTAAATAGTGATGGTTTTGGGGCACATGGTATTGTGCACCCATAGTATTCTTCCCGTGGTATTATATGTAATGGAGCGTATAAAAGGCTGGAAGGACTTCATTGAAATGCAAGGCCTGGAGGTGAGCGGTGAAGGCTCACTTGGCCGGATTGGCCAGGGTTTTGGCCAATGCTAATGAAATATCATTAGGTTGGGTTTTTCCCCGGATTTGGGGTTTTCCCAGATAAACATGTGTGTTTATGTGTTTATGGTTGTTGCTGGTTAATTTCTATATTTGTTCCTCTCAGTAATTCTCAATATTAATTTATGTTCTTTGAATTATTTCTTAACACAGCTAACTGTCACTTGCTATAGAAGTATGTACAAGCACTACAACAGTTGTTCTACAACTTTTGTAGGTCGGTAGGACATGATGAGCATACTTTTAGGAGCTATGAATTGATGATGGATAGAAATCCCGCCTGTAGGGGTCAGGCCGAAACATGACCCATTGACTGGAATGTAGGGATCATACACACAGGATTTCAGGGGCACAAACGAGGCCGAGGCAGAGGAGGACCTGGTAGAGGTCACAGACAGTTGATTTTCTACAATTGCGGAGGACCAAGACATTATGCCCACGATGGCACTAATCCAACGCATCCATTGTGAAAGTATTGCACATTGTTTGATTATGAAATAGAAGATTGTCCTACACTGATAGCTAGGATACAAGACAAAGGGGAACTACCACCTCCATTGACTCAAAACCTTCAGATGATGAGGTCTGAGCCACGTGAGGAAGATCTGAACATAAATATAGTGCTCATGAGTGGGATCGCAACAGGGGATGACAAGGGGAAATAGCTAGAAGATAGTACATGGCTTCCCAAAGTCCCAACAAAAGAGGCTGTGTTTGATTTGGAGCGCGATCGTGAAACCTTCATGGAAGCTAAGAAGAGCTTCATTGAAGCCTCCACCTCAGGAATCAAGGATAAGCCTGAGCTAGAGATGGACCCTTCTATGCTCACAACTTTCCTAGAAACCTATATGAAGTTACTGCACGACAATAAGGCTGTTAAAGGGTTACAAGAACTCATCAATAGATGTGCTGAGACCGAGCCAGGTGAACTTCGTGTAGTCCAAAAGATCGGTAAGCATAAGATAAGGACATGGCATGAAATGAGACTCACCGCGCAGATCGGAGAATACGAAATGGATCATGTCATTATGGATTTTGGGTCATATGTGAATGTCCTGCCAAAAAAGACATGGGAGCAAATGGGGAGACCTATGCTGCAATGGTCTCTAATTCAGCTAAGGATGGTGAATCAATAGAAAATCATCCCCATGGTGCAGCTACAGGGGGTGACCATGGACATTGAGGGAGCGAGCGCGCTGGCAGATTTTGAAGTAATAGAGATAGTTGATGATAGCAATCCCTACCCTGCACTCTTTGGAATTGACTGGGCTACTGGTATGAATGGGGTAATCAATCTAAAGAATAGAAATATGATCTTTGAGAAGAAATCGCTGCATGTAATTATACCCGTGGATCCTGCTGAAGGATCGCACTATACGGAACCAGTCCACGGTTATGAAAGTGATGATGATTTGGAATGCATCTATAAGATAATAGCGCGTGACCAAGACTAGGTGATCCCACTATGGATGGATGGATTACATGGGATTGCAAGAGTTCCTATGCTTCAGACTTTGATGAAGAAATAGAATGCTGGCAGAATCGGTTACATGAAGTAACTACGCTGAATTGCAGCATGATGACCCGGTCGTTGTGCTATGTTTCGTCAGAGGTAAGAAATATGCCTACTTATGATGGATTGAATTAGGTAGATATCGTTTTGGATGCATTTGAAAGAGAGGTACCAAAAAAGTAGCACTTCTAGACCTTGGGCTGGGCACTCCGCACTACGCCCACAATATGGTGGGGTATGCACAAGGGAATCTTTGATGATTGGCGCGAATGTAGGAGGATGATGAGAAAATGATTTGGGAAGCCTAAGATGCGACTGAAAGACAAGTACGATGGGCAGAATGATCCGCGCATGCATCTAGAAAAATGGACACAGGCTTATGGAGAAAAGCCCCAACCTGAGTGTGTTATATACCTAGGGGGGATAATATGGGGTACAAAGGGAGGTACCCAAGGGAATAATGTAATAATGGGATGGGCCATAGTAATAAATAAGGTGGTTAACCGGTATCATGTAAGGGACCACAAGTAGTTAGTAATAATGTAATGGGCCCATGGTATTAGATAGATGGTATTGAGGGAACCATGGTAATGACCCATGGTATTGTATTTATGAGGCCTATATAAAGGCTAGAGACTCCACATTGAAAGGTTTCAAGGATTATTGTATGAACATGCATATGGCTCTGATACCACTTGTTATAGATCTAACCCAGAAATATATGATAATATAAATAAACCCAAGAATAACAAGATCTAAATATAGAAATTCTTCACTTTACTAATATGAAACCCTTAAGGTAGGGCAACACCATACATTCACTCCTTAAGGAAGGAGAACACTCCACAAGCCATATGACTATTCATACAATAATCCTTGACACCTCTCAATGTGGAGTCTCTAGCCTCTATATAGGCCTCATACATACAATACCATGGGTCATTACCATGGTTCCCTCAATACCATCTATCTAATACCATGGTCCCATTACATTATCACTAACTACTTGTGCTCCCTTACATGATATGGGTTAACCACCTTATTTATTACTATGGCCCATCCCATTATTACATTATTCCCTTGGGTACCTCCCTTTGTACCCCATATTATCTCCCTAGGTATATAACAGAGTGGGTGCACCTGTTCTGTCATACCCTGGATGTTAACAATGAATTGGTATATAGAAATGGAGCTCTGCCATGGGACAAGCGACTAGGATATCCTATGTGAAGGATTCATGATGACATTCAATTTTGAGGATGGGTTTGATGGTATTGATGAGGGGCTACAAGAGGTGAAAGCAACCATCTTTAGGATGCTGCAGGATCCTTTAGACCTAATTTAGCCTGAATGGGCTACTCAGCTGAGTCATGCGCTTGAATGTTATAATGTAACTGCTGAAGATGAGGATGAGGATCTGTGGAAGATTAACATTCCGGAAAAAAAATGCTACTACGAGGTTAAAGGACCGTAGGTTGAGAACCCTGATCTAACAGCTCCAGTGAAAACAAAACAAGTGAACATTGGTACAGAGGCAGAACCCAAATTCACGAATCTTGGAGACTACTGGGATGACACGACGGTGGATAAGGCTGCTGAATTTCTCCAAAAATACTAGGACTTATTCCCTACCAAGTTTATGGATTTGAAAGGAATAATCGAAGAAATAGGAGTGATGAAGATCACGTTAAAACCTGACACGAAGCCAGTCAAGCAGAGGCCGTACCGCCTCAATCCAAAATACAAGGAAAAGGTCCGCTTAGAGCTAGACAAGATGCTAACGGTAAGCATCATTAAGCCTTTGGAAGAATTTGATTGGGTAAGCCCTATGGTGGTGCAAGAAAAAAAAAAGATGAAGGATGAGATAAGGATATGTGTGGATCTCAGAAAACTGAATGACACTTGTGTGCATGATCCTTTCTCGACTTCGTTCACGGATGAAGTGTTGGACAATGTGGGTGGCCAGGAAGAATATTTCTTCACTAATGGGTTCTCTGGGTACCACCAAATAAAAACAGCACCGAACGATAGGAGCAAGACAACCTTCACAACTGAGTGGGGTTCTTTTCAATACACCGTAATGCCATTTGGATTGAAGAATACGCCTACAATCTTTTCACGCGTGGTTGTTTCCACATTCAAGGAATTTATTCATAAGTTCCTGGAGGTATATTTTGATGACTGGACTATATTTGGGCTAGTTAACTGCCACGTAGCCAGTTTGCACCTACTGCTAGATACCTATCGAAGATACCAGATTGCGCTCAATCTCAAGAAGTGTGTGTTTTGTGTTCCTTTTGGGAACCTATTGGGGCATATGGTTTGTAGACAAGGATTGATGGTAGATCCCACAAACATCGCAGTGATACTAAAATTGGAAGCACCGAGGAGTGTGAAATACTTATGCACTACTTTGGGACATACGAGATATTGTAGAAAGTTTATCAAAGGCTATGCCCAGATCACTGCACCGATGGAAAAATTGTTAAAGAAGGATGTCATGTTCTGTTGGAATGATCATTGTACTAAAATCTTGGATATATTGAAAGAAAAGATGGTTACCACACCGATTCTAATCTTCCCGAACTGGAAGAAAGAGTTCCATGTACATGTCAATGCGTCATGTATAGTGCTGGGGGTAGTACTAACATAGGATGGAGGCGAAGCCCTGGACCATCCTATTACATTCGCAAGCGGCAGATTATCCAAAGCAGAGAAGAACTATTCTACCACTAAATGCGAGGGGCTAGCTATGGTGTATGCGCTCCCGAAGTACTGACACTACTTGCTAGGAGGCCATTTTAAAATGTATATGGATCACTCTGCACTAAAGTACCTGGTTAATAAGCCTATGTTGGGGGGGAGAATCTGCAGATGGCTCTTATTATTCCAAGAGTATGATTGTGAAGTTGTTGTGAATCTTAGACGATTGAACACGGGACCAAACCATCTGTCATGCATCGAGACAGGGGAGGAACCCACTAATTTGGAGGAAAGATTACCTGACGTGCAACTCTTTGTTGTGCGCATTGTAGATGGACATTTTAAGGATATAATACACTTCCTAACAACAAGAAATGCACCGGAAGGATACTCTGTCCAAAAAAAGAAGGAATTAGTGGTGCGCACAACAGATTTCTCTGTCATTGCTGGGAATCTATACAAGATGGGGACTTATGAGATATTGTGATGGTATGTACCTAAGTTTGAACGAAGCAGCATCTTCGCAGATGCTCATGGGGGCACTGCGGGAGGACATTATGCAGGGAGATCAACCGCGTAGAAGATTTTACGCTCAGGGTTGTGGTGGCCAATCCTTCATTAGGATTAAAAAGCATATTGTAAGGTGTGCGATGTATGTCAATGAATAGGCATGCCATTGTGAAGGGATGAAATGCCTTTGAATCCACAAATGACGTTGCAACCTTTCGAGAAGTGCGCAATAGATTTTGTAGGACCCATTCAGCCACAAGGGAAGACAAGGGCACGGTATATCATCACCGCAACAAAGTATTTAACACGATGGGCGGAGGTGCAGCTTGTGAGGGATTGCACAGGCATGGTGGTTGAAAAGTTTTTATTTGAACATGTATTAACACAATTTGGATGTCCAAAGATTTTTATGAGTGATTGGGGTATGCACTTTCTGAATGAAACGATTAGCACACTAATAGAAGAATTTCAGGTATATCACTAGAAGAGCATAACTTATTACCCACGGGCTAATAGGACAGTGGAGGCATTCAACAAAGTGCTTGAAAATGTGCTTGTTGTGGAGGTAAATCCTCTCTGCGGACAGAGACGATCCCTACTAGCCCAGACCGGGTCTAGCAACAATCAAACAATGCTATCACGCAAGTTCCTAATTGCAAATTAAAGGTGGATGATGAGAACCTACTTGGATTCCAACGCTAATATTCGTAGACGAGACGTCGCTCTCGTTCCTTTACTTCGGCCGGTCACGATCCCCATGATCTCCGCGATTGGACACCTGCACATGCAAAGAACAACACAAATAGAAGCATAAAATCCAATAGATGCAATTATATATCAGTCAGAAAGGATATAACTCAACATCAATCATTACAAAGGAAAATGAGAGTGGAACCATAATGATAGTCATCTATTATTGATAAATAACAGAGAAGAATACAACCATAGTTCTGATGTCAAATCCTCCTTTGGCTGGGTAGTCAGCTACACAAGTCTTGCAAAGCTTGTTGGGATGGGAAACAAGCCTATCTCTCTTGGGTGACAAGAATCTCCTCACTTAGATTTTGCCTTATGGGTGCAAAGAAGGCTCTTGCAGCTTCAAACTCTTGAACTCCTGGAATTCTCTATCACTATGTTGGAACTAGCTTGCTCAAGGCATAGAGACAAGATTTTATAGATAGAGAGGAAAGAGATAGGATCAACCACATTATTCATGGGATTGGCTTTATCACTTAGAAACTTCCATGAAAGGTGGCAAACCACTTCCCTTCTATGGAGATTCGAAGCCAAACCATCCTAGCTCAACATAGATTCAGTTGGTGAATGGGTTAAGGAGAACCTTCGGAAGCTTGTTTTTTAAAAACTTTACTCAATTCGGTTGGCGCGAGTGCGACTATGAGACAGAGCGCCCATTGGCGCGAGCAGTACACTGCAGAACTGCGCCAATGAAAAAAGAGGTCTTTTTATGGGTATTCTGCAGGAGATGTCTTCAGGGCATATGAAGCTCATACTTAGAGGAATATGATGCAAGTGGTTTCAGGTCATGTCACTTCTCACAGGTCCCGGAATGAGTCCTCCAGTGTGCGGGAGAGTGGTAACAGGGAGGGTGAAAAACGGTGACAAATTACTGTGTAACAAATGCCCCCTAAAGCATGAGGCCCGAGGGAGAGAGAGGGGTGAAATTCTTTACAAGAACATGCGTAATTGAAACCACTGCCGCCGGAGAACCTGCATAAAGAAGTACAACTGATATCTCAAGTACATGATATATGTGGTATGGGCGCAGCCATCCATAATAGAGTACATAATAATCTAGATCCAAGGTATGGGTGCAACCATCCGGTGAGGATCGATAAATAGACTCAGGCATGGTCGTAGCCATCCAGTGAATGAGTCATGTAATGATCATAATAAACCAAAAAATTGCAACCTGGATCCCAACAGACAAAATCCAGGGTCTTGCGCTCCATCTCGACCCGAATAGAGTACAAGTTCAGGCATGCGAATACATGAGTTGGAGTCGAACATGCATGAACATCGTCTGATTACCAGCCAATAGTGAAAACTGTTAACAGATGCGAGAGGTACCACCAATAATGACAATGGCCCTCAAGGTACTATAGGTACAATATACGGCGTGCGAATGAGTGAGCTGGCATCGAACACCCGTAGAATCATCCGATCGGAGGCCAATGATGAAAACCTCTCGTCGAACATGAAGAACCTGCCATTAAGGCATGCAGGCTCCAAGGCACCAGAAGGGAGTCTCTAGATCTGCTTCTTGGATAATGAGCTGAAGTCGACAGGAAGTGACCTTGATCGAAGGTGGGCCATAGTGTTTCCCACATCATCGACACGAGACAGAGGAGGAATGTTATGAATCAGGATTATGTGAGTTATCAGAGGGAGGTTATTATTCTGCAGAGGTCAACTTCTCTTGAACATATCGGCGGCACGACAGTGGACTTGGCAGTATTTGACATCAAATGAGCAGAGGTCATGGTGACAAGGCAATGAGCAGATGAGAGGTCAAATAGGATCACCCAAACCCATGGAGGCAAGTGAAAAACGAGATGAGATGTCCCCACCCAGACACGAATGCAGACAAGTGCCATGTTCAAGAGCGACATACTGCCGACACGACAATAATTATGGTTCCATTTTCCCCACCATTTTTGGCGAGTACCCCAGTTATTTTTAACAAGCTTGACGGGGATAGCATATGCTTGTAAGGCGTCATTATGACAGAATCCGATGTCATTAAGGTTTAACGAGCCTGACAAAGGAAGAACTCGGCGTCTTTTCCTGTTTAGAGAGTCTGAAAAGACAGCAGAAAAGTGAACTCCAAGGGGGTCCTTTTTCGTAAAGTTGTGTCTCGCAAGCCCGAAAAAGTATAAAACAATGCTCGAAAGAACCACTCGATCATTACGATCGAGGAGTACTTTTCATATGTAGTGACATCGACCTGAAAAAGTAAAAAAGCGATCGACATCATGTCGTTTCGTAACCATTAACGAACCTGAAATGACAAGGGTCCGATAGTCTTTTCATTTTTTACACAGTCAGAAAAGAGTTTAAAGACGCCCACCTCTTATTTACGTTTAACGAGTCAAGAGGGATAACTCGGCGATCTTTTCATGTTTAGCGAGTCAGAAAAGAGCTGAAAGATGACTCCTCAGTGACTTTTTCGTGTATTTACCGAGTCCAAAAAAGTATAAAATACAACTCGTTTCACCATCGAAGTTGCGTAAGGGACCTGTCGCTGCACAAGAAGCAAGCGTAAAATCCATTTTCGACCAAAAATATATTAAAATATTCAAAAAATAACTTTTTAAACCTAAGTACAAGTCAAAAAGTTGATAAATATGGTGAAAATGGTAAAAAATAGAATTACTTTTACTTTTTACCTCTTGAATAGTAGCAGTGGTCCGTTTGGGGAGCAAACTTCAGACGGTGATTACGGCCAATCCGTGCAACCATTCGGGATTTCGTCAGTTCCAGGTAAGAGGCGCTTTCCTTAGCTCCATTTCCATACCCTTTTTTATGCATTGTGTTCCCTGATTGAGCCTCTGCAAGGGGGATTTCAAAATTTAGGGCCGCGCCCCATTGGCACGGGTATCCGGCACGGACCCGCGCTAATGGGGTGATTTTCCTAAAGGGGTCACGCCATTGGCGCGACTGTTTTAGAAACAGTCGCACCAACCGCGCAACCTAATTTTTACGTTGAATTTTCCCATTGCATTTGAAATTTGTCTGGATTGTAAGCTTACCAGTGTTCTAATAATGATTTATTCATCCTTATGGGCGCAGGAAACAAGCAAAATGGTGGTGGAGTGGAAAGAACGGGAACATGATGCCGTAGATGCCTTGGCTATAGAGGACGAGGGATTCATGAACGCTTTAAGAGACTGTGGTCTCAAGAAATTCTTCCTCACATCTTATCTGCGAGCTCAGCCCGAGTTATTGCAGTTCATAGCTGATGCTTGGGATGTTGATGACCAAGTATTTCGCTTACGGGACCAAACCTTAGAGCTGGACGTGTTTGATGTGTATTTCATTACTGGGCTGTCACGGAGAGGGGCGAGTCCCATCTTGACCGGAAGTAGACCTTCCGGGGAGAAGATGGGTGAGGTGATGGCCCGAGTGTGTCCAGGGGCACAATTTGGGAAAAAAAGTGCCAAGGTGGATATTGCCACCGTTCGAGACTTGGTTCTCAAGGTGATACTATTCACCATCACTCGTGCAGCCGGGGTACAGGCGCCCCATGAGGCGAGCAAGAATCATCTGCTACTAGCGACAGAATGCCTCAGCCCCACCATTTTTGACTGGGCTACAGCGGTGACCACCAATATCAAAAGGCAGCTTACAAAGTGTAAGCGAGAAGGAGTGAAACAGTTCGGGTATGGCTCAATTGCGGTGTCGTTCTTCTTGGAATGATTACCCCTCTTTTAGATTCAGGGAGCTATAGTGGCTGATCCATTGCCACGAGAGCCTAGGATGGCTCGCTCGGCAGCACTGATGTCCAGAGGAGGAGGGGGCCGGCAGATGTCTTGGCAGCCCGAGTTCTTTATATGGCTCCGCCGTCAGCTGATTATGGTGGAGGATTGGCCATAAGTGGGGACTAATTTCATCGGGGATCTAGACCTCCCACTGCCAGAGGGAGAGGAGTGGGACGAGGAGTTGGGTATGATCTCTTTGTTTTTTGATGTTTTATGTATTTTTTTGTCAATACATGCATGTTATGATGACAGTTGTATGTATATGCAGACATTGGCCTAGAGGGACCAGCTGGCTTGTCTCCTGTAGCGCGGAGGGTCCAGCCCGCAGCTGATCCTCAAGCAGAGGGTGCCGTGGGGGAAGAGCTGGTGCAGAATCTCGAGGGACTCACCCGAGGGATTCCGAGTTACGCTAGACTGGCGGACGTGCCCTTTGCATACCAGAGGCACACAATGGGGGTGCCGACTCGCATCCATCGTCTGTTGAGACGATTGGTGCGCACGGTGACGTGCTATCATGAGCACCACCGCGATTACACTTCTAGGCTTCTTTTATGCATATTTTGAGGGACATGTCGTCCTGAGATGCATCAGGATGAACATGTATTATTTTTTGAACTATGTAATGCACGTGGTGCAAACATTGCTACACACATATATATATACATATGCCTATGGTTTATTATTGTGTTTTTATGTGTTTGCTTGTATGATGTTTTGATTATAAATTACGCAAATGTCTATCTAATACATGATTAGCCAATGCATCAGATAATGTGTTTAATCGTCGTGGAATATGTTGATATATGATAAAGTCAAAATTCCTTTCTAACAGTTTAACACGTAAGTACAACCTTAAAATGTGACAGTCTCTGACAGAATATCGCCCATTGAGCTGATGGACGACAAGATGAGAGTTTAGGTTAATAACCAATGTACGAATATTGAGATTAATCGCCTCGGCTAATAATTTAATAACAACACTATATTCAGCAACATTGTTTGTAGTACAGCCTAAACACACACCTTGAAGATCTATCAACTCACCGTGAGTATCGTAGATCACCCACGCCGTAGAGGACAAATTGCGAGTGCTGCAGTAGGCACCATCAGCGAAACCAACATAAGGTGCACCTGACATCTGCACAACAAGCAAAAACACAATAAGGGGCAATCACGCCTTCACACCAAGCCAAAAACATGAAAACACACACACACACACACGCATGTATAAATCGAAGTGTATGGAATCATGCATAGTACTTTTTCAAGTACAGCCCATTGCGGGGCTTATCAAGAGGATTACCTTCGTAGTCGACTAGCTCATATGCCCCCTTCTGCAACACTTTCTTTACAATATAAGGGCCTAGCCACATGGGCTCGAGTTTGCCTACCCCCAGCTTGTCGTTTGCTTGGTCGTATAGCAGGACTAGATCTCCCTCAACAAAGGAATGAGGATGGATGGTATGGTTGAAGTGAGTTTTAACTCTCTTCTTTTGAGCTTCGATAGCTAGAGAGGCTAGGCGACGGGTATCATCCAACCGTTCTAGGTAAAGAAGATGTTCCTCTACCAGAGTAGTGTTGGGAAGCAACTCGACGGCTATTTTTAATGAAGGAATTTCACACTCTATAGGAAGGGTAGCCTCCAGTCCGTAAACTAGTTGAAATGGAGTGAAACTGGTGGCATCCTTCACAGAGGTTCGGTAGGCCCACAAGGCGGGAAACAACATCGGATGCCAATTAGACTTATGCATGTCAACAGTACGTTGAAGCATCGTAACCAAAATCTTGTTAACGACTTCAACCTGGTTGTTAGACTGAGGATAGTAAGGGGTCAAACTATCATGCCGTAAGCCTAGTTGGGTTGTCAGTTCAGTCATCATGTGATTACGGAAATGCTTTCCATGATCTGTGACGATGGCCTGCGGAACTCTAAACCGCGTAATAACATGGTTGAACAAAAACTGCGCCACTGTGTGACCGTCTTCAGTTAATGTGGGCATCGCCTCGGCCCATTTTGTAAAGTAATCGACGACAATGATGATAAACCCATGCCCCCCGGCCGAGCGAGGCTTACAGGTCGTATAATCAATGCCCCATTTTGCAAAAGGGCCAACGGTGACTACAGGGTGCAGCGGAGCTGGTGGCGCACGCATCTTCCGCTGGTATATCTGGCACGCATGACATGAACGGACGGCAAGAATGCAATCCTTAAAAATGGAGGGCTAGAAATAACCAGCGCGAAGGATTTTTTGAGCTGTGGCATATCCGGACATGTGACCACCACAGGCGCTAGAGTGGCAGTCATTCAGGACTCTCTCAGCTTCCTCGAGGGTTAGACATTGGCGGAGGACGGAGTTAATGCCGATACAGTACAAGTTGTCTCCGATGATACGATAGGGTTGAGACTGATGACGGATCCGCTGCCGAGCATCTTTGGATACAACGGGGTGGAAAGAGGATGTCTGTAAATATACAATAATATCCCCGTACCAGGGGTCGAGGGTGCTGATCAGAAAAAGAGTTTCGTCTGGGATATGATCCTCTGAGTGAGGGGGTGCAGAAGGAGATGGCAAAGAGCAAAGTAACTCAGCAAAGACCAGGGACTTCTTAGACTTGGCAGCAGTAAATTCCAAGTCAAACTCTTGGAGGATGACGATCCACTTTGAGTATTTGCCCCCCAGCAACTGACATGAAAAAATGTATGTCATCGGGTTGCAATCAAAAATCACAGTCGTGGTGCGCAAAAAAATATAATGCCGGAAGCGTTGGACGGCACAAACAGCGGCCAATGCCAACTTCTTGACGTAAGCGTATCGAGTTTCCGTATCCAAGAGGTTGCGGCTGAGGTAATATATGATGTGCTCATTGCCATCATCATCGTCTTGCACGAGAACCATGCCGATAGTGGTATCGGCGGCGACCAGATACAGAGTATAATCACGGTGGTAATTCAGAGGTCACAATAATGGAGAAGAAAAAAGGAGGCCCTTGAGATGCTTGAAAGACTCTTGAGTGATAGCATCCCAATGAAAGGGTGTATCTCGCTTCAATAACTGTGTAAAGCCTTTAGCCACCTCAGCATAGTTCGGAACGAATCGTCTTAGGAAATTTGCTTTGCCCTGCAAGCTTTGCAACTGCTACAAAGAAGCAGGGGGAGGAAGATTTAGAATAGCCTAGACTTTGAAGGGATCCAGACGGATGCCCTCTCGGGAGACGATAAACCCGAGTAGTCGGCCTGATTCAACGCAGAAGACACATTTATGAGGATTGAACTTGATACGGTAGTGTCGACAGCGGAGAAAGATTTCACGAAGATGGGAAGGATGGTCCTGACGTTTGACTGAATGAGCTGGAAGATCATCCACATACGGCTGTACAATGTGACGAATGTCATGAGTCCTCCAGTGTGCGGGAGAGGGGTAACAGGGACGGTGATAAACGGTGACAAATTACTGTGTAACAGACCTGTGTCCATTACTGAGTCATCCATTGCGAAGGGATGAAATGCCTTTGAATCCACAAATGACGTTGCAACCTTTCGAGAAGTGCGCAATAGATTTTGTAGGACCCATTCAACCACAAGGGAAGACAAGGGCACGATATATCATCACCGCAACAAAGTATTTAACACGATGGGCGGAGGTGCAACTTGTGAGGGATTGCACAGGCATGGTGGCTGCAAAGTTCCTATTTGAGCATGTATTAACACGATTTGGATGTCCAAAGCTTTTTATGAGTATTTGGGGTATGCACTTTCTGAATGAAACGATTAGCGCACTAATATAAGAATTTCAGGTATATCACTAGAAGAGCACAAATTATTACCCACGGGCTAATAGGACAGTGGAGGCATTCAACAAAGTGCTTGAAAATGTGCTGAACAAGGTTAGCAATGCTCAACGAAGTGATTGGGACCTATGCATACCTTCAGTATTGTGGGCTTATCGAACAACATGCAAAAAGTTGAAGCGACAAACCCCTTTTAGGCTTGTCTATGGTCTGTGTTACCGGGAAAAGTGTCTATTTAGAACTGCTCTATCCCACTAAGGTGTGACAGCTGCCTTAGAAACAAACAGAGAAAACTACTTTTGTATTTCCTTTATGAATTAAAGATAGAGGGGGATAGAAAGAACCAACCTGTGTCTTGCGCTAATCCTTTGATCCAATCCCTCTCTTCTTTGATAGCTTCCAGCTACTTGCTCCCTTACTTGCCCAACTTCACCAAGTACCTGTAAGATCACAGAAGAAGAAAACTATACAAAGACATGGATCTATATTTATAAACAGCTTAGGATCAGATTTAAGCTAACCATACAAATGTAACAAGCATCAATGATACACAAGAATGGAGGAAAAACTCAAATAGTTTTTATTAATATAACAAGAAGATCCAGGAGGAGTTACAACCGATGATTCCTGAACCAGCATCAACCTCCCAGCAAAGAAGCCCCTCTTCACCTCCAACAAAGCATAAATCACCCAATACTCTGATCTCTGTCTCAAAACCAACAACAATTCCTTACAATGTGCAAAATTCCAGCCTCTGGATCTCTAGGATGAGGGATCCATATATAGATGTATGCAAGGAGGATGAGTCAGCTTGTGATTTGATTAGTGGCTTCTCTCTGTCAGTTCTTGCTTCCACTTGGAGACTGAAGGCCTCTTACTCATCCTTGGTCGAATTCAGTGAGGCAAGTGTCATAGGAGAATATTCTGGAAGCTTCCATTGTCTCTCCACCTCGCGGAATGACACTGCCATTTATCGTTTCCCACTCAACGCACCCTCATAGTGCATTTAGGTGCGTTGCAACGCACCTAGCTAGTGTGTTTAGGTGCTATGCAACGCAGCTAGCCAGTGGAGCAGCTGAAATGATCCTGTTTTGACTTATTCTGAGCAGTTTCTGGTGGAGAACTTCTAGGAGAAGCTGTAATTTGTTGACCTTGTTCCTTTAGGGGTTAGAACAACACTTTTAGGGACTTAGGAGCCCTTGGTTTATGGACATTTCATGCTTGGAGCTGCAAGGCACAAAAATGTCTATAACATTTGCCCCCTAAAGTATGAGGCCGTTAATCGGGTGAAATGCTTTATTATGAGGATCCGAAGTTCTTTCAATGCTGGGAGGAGACCTGTAATAAGATACAATACAATACATTATCTTCATACTATTTTTCATGATCTAGCTGAGGCGGGCATTCCCATGCTCAGCTTTATAAATTCATTTTTATGTACATAGGACAGACAATCTTCCGAGTGTAGACTGATGATTCTGATAGAGCCATCATCCTTTTGGTAGGATGATTATCTGTGCTGCAATGCTGTACATTTTAATGTCTTTATTTTCCTGAATATATATTGCAGCTCAGATGGATGAAACTAGATCCGGAGTCTTCAATCTCGTCCGATCTTCACTCGAAGTACAAGTCAATCCATGTGAGAAATGTTCTGAAGTCGAACATGGAAAGACATCGCTTGATTACCAGTCAATGATGGAAACTGTTAACAAGCGCGAGAGGAATCATTGATAATGATAATGACCCTCAAGGTACTACAGTACAATTCACGTGGTGTGAATAAAGGACTTGGCGTCGAACACCACGCAAAATCTTTCGGTCGAAGGCCATTGATGTAAACCTGTCACCGGAAGTGAGAAACTTGCCATTAATGCATGCAAGCTTCAAAGTACTGAATGGGGTGTTCCTAGATCAACTTCTTGGATAATGAGCTGATGTCGACAAGAAGTGATCTGTCAAAGGAGGGCCTTAATGAATCCCACATCAATGACACAGAACGGAGCAAATGATTTTGATGGAGGTGAAAACAATTTGATGATATACGGTTCAGGGTGGCGGTCATGAAAGTATGGAGTATAATGTATGGTAGTGGGTGGGACACAGGTGACTTCTCTGGATGACTTCTCTTGAACATGTCGGTGACACTTATGTGATGGATTGGTAGCATTAACCCCAAATGTGGATGGTATGGCGTGACCATGGCGATGTGACCGGTGAATGAAACAACCCAACCCGACTCGGACACGGAGTGGAGGTGTCATGTTCAAGAGCGACTTGTTACCAATAAAGATTCTTTGAGTTTTCTTCCCAATTTTTCCCCAGTCATTGCTGACCAGTACCTCTTTATTTTTGTCAAGCTTGAGGAGGATAACATATGCTTGTTCTATAATTTTCCCTTCGGGCAAACCCATCGCTATGTTTTAACGAGCCTAGCGATAGTGAAATTCGTTCTCGTCTAAAGACAAGTTTGTCGCTATTAATCTTTTTAACGAGTTTAACGACAAAGATAACTCGGTCCTTTTCATTTTTAGAGAGTCTGAAAAGGTACGTAAAGGTAACTCCAAAATTCCTTTTTCGTCATCTAATCCCTTAAGTCCAAAAAAGTATAAAACAATACAGAAGGGATGAATTTTCGATAGCTTTAACGAGCCGAACAAAACAAGCGCTCGATCTTTTTGTGTAATAATCCCTCAGGTCCAAAAAGATTAAAATCTAGAGGAGGAATAGAACTTCATGTCCCTTTAATGAGCTGGAGAGGCCAATGGCTCGACAATCTTTTCATATTTTATGAGTCAGTTGAAAAGAGCTTAAAAAAGACTCGTCTTTTGAGGAACGAGTGATAAAATGGGTAGCAGCGGATTCCAGGTAAGGTTTGGAATTTTCCAATCACGGAAGTGTCACAAGGATGGCTAGTGAAATCACTCTTCACAGCTGTTCCTCAAAATGGGTAAACAATCAAATGGAGGTGAATGATCGGCCAATGAAAAAGTGGAGGTGACGGTGCAAACACGACCAAGGCTTTAATGGCTGAAGTACTGCATTCACGGTGGTTATTTACCGGGGAATAGTTCATTTTTTAACGAGCTTAAACGTGGGTGGAAACATTTGCTCGGTTTGGGTTTATTTTTTAACGATCTTGAACCTCGCGGTAACACTGCTCGATTAATCCAGTCATATGATAAGAATGTCTCATATAAAACGACAATTTTTAGAGTTTTGCCCCACATCCTTTCTTTATGCAAGTTAGGAAACGACCAATCCTACGGGTTTAAAGGGTTAGAAGTCCTAAAAAATTAAAAAATAAATAGTCTCTCTTCGCTTGCACTCCAAAAGGTTTGCATGCCCCCAGGTATAAAACAGAGTTTCAAGATTACCTCTACTTGTATCCGCCAAAACATTTGTTTTAACGAGAGAGGCCTACCTCTTACAGGTTACCCAAAGATTGTTCTATTCGTGGCGCAAACAAAACAATTCTTCGACGATGTGTACCGAGATAAACAAAGGTGAGTGGCGGTGCTCGCCAACTTACATAACTTTGACAAGAGAATCCTGTACTAGAATAACCCCCTCTTCCAATCACGGGCGGGGGTATAGACTAGGCATATTCTCCCACGGAAACCTACTCTATACCCGAAGTTTTCCTGCCGAAGCAAACCAGGATGCATGCCCCCTGGGTTTTAGTCATATCCCTCTGAATTACTCGCGCTCATCGGGAGGACGGACTGGAGATTGAGACATTTCTTGCGTGAAAAGACCATTCAGGGATGGTATATGACTATTTGCTCTGTATGATCCAGGAAATGAAAGCTGGTCCACGAGCTTGACCACTCTTCCTTCGTGCGGAAACACATTACTCTAAAGAGTGAGGAGACAATGGCTCCCATGCAATAAATATAGTCTCGTCCAAGGAGTAGATTGTAATCTAGGGGTCCTTGAACTACCATTATGTTCAGGTGAACGGTTTTCCCTCTCAATGTTATGGGCACATCGGGAAGGATCCCTAAAGGTCGACTGGTTCCTTTATCAAAGCTTGTCAAATTTCTCATCTCAGGCAAAAGTGATGGTGAACCAAGTGCTTTCCAAGCAGTTGAGGAAAGGATACTCACAAAAGCCCCCTCATCTATGATGGTACCAGCCATAACCATTCTGTATATTTGAACGATAATTCGGAATGGTATGCTAGCTAGTAAACGGGGTCTGCCTAGTTGATTCCAGTCAAAGGAGACAACTAGGTTGCTTGGAGGTGGGACCGAATAGACGGCCGGGTACGACTCTGACGAACTTCCTTCCTGCGGTAAAGGAACGGGTAAATTTCCCCCATGTTCATCGGAGTCTGTGTTTATGAAGAGAATTTGGACGGTGTCATCCTTGTTCTCTTCAGTGACTGTATCATCTAAAGATAAAACTTCTGAAGGCAAGACTGGGTCAACTGCTGCCTCGACCTTTTGACTTTCGTCTGGTATTGATCCAGATGGTCTATCTACAATGATAGGTGCTTCAGCCGACCACCTGAGCGGGCCAGCCGGCTTTTCAACTAGTGATGGACTCGGCAAGAGTTTTTTATATCCAGGAGGAAGTCGTAACGGTGAAACCAGACGATCATCCAAAACTCTTTTGGCTTCGTCTAAGAAGGGACAACGGTGGACGGCATGATCGCCTTCACACAATTTACAAGGAAATCTATATTTTCCTTTTTGTCCTGGGGCTTCACTTTCACTAGTCGACAGTGTGCTTTCAACATGGTCATCAGAGGTTGACGACACCGGGTTGTGCAAACGAGGAGACCAGTCCCTTAATATCCAAGGGATGCAAGGACAATCTCTATGAAAGTGGTCTCCTTTGCAAATGACACATGGCAATTTAGGCCTGGTCGGTGCAGTGTGTGGATTTTCGTTAGACGACACTCATTTTCCCCCATTCACCTTTGGCTCCTTCTTCTTCTTTTCTTTCTTCTCCTTAGGAACTTAACCTTTGGCTTTACCAGCCCCATCAAGCAAAGAGGAAGGAGGAGAGGAAGAATTAGAGGAAGTAGAAGGCTGGTGGGCAACTTTGGACTCGTCTAATTGCTGATTCGATTGTTCAGGAATAGTGGTGTTCTGAACGACAGAGGTTGAGAAGAGCCATACTGGCAAACCAATTGTCAACCCTGGAAGCGACAATGTGGCCATATGGGGTGCACCAACATCTCCCCGAGAGGAGAAGGGACTAGGATTTCCACCAAGGGGAATTCCTTGGTTGGTAGACTCCATTTTCTCAACCCAAGATCAACGTAGGAAAGGGGTATGAATATTCCATTTAAAATAAATTTTTATACGCTTTGACACAACTTGTCTTTTTAGTTTTTAAGAGTCAAGAAAAAACAAAAGATGACTCTAGTCTCCTTCGATTTTTAATGAGCCTGAAGTGACAAGTGCTCAGATGGACCTTTTCCGTTAAAGAGTCTGAAAAGGGACGAAAGGGACTGCTCTGGAGGTCTAGGTAGAGGGAGTACCAAACCAATCGCAAAACTGCAGAATACTTTTTACGGTACGACAGTCAATCTTCCCGAATGCTGTGTTCAGTGCATTGCGATCAGTAGGGCGACCAACACGGCTTCCTATGGATACAGGATTTAAGCCTATAGGGGTCTCCCAAAATATACTCGACGGTATGTGGGAGCACAAGTCCGTACTGGCACTTATCGTCTCAAAGTGGAGGAATCACCCAACCATCATTGAGGACAACAGCTACCAGGCTTTACAACGCCGAAATACGTCTCTAGCCTAGACCTCTAAATGTTGTGCGTTAAGTTCCAAAGTGTTGTTAGATTCATTGAATTTATTTTAAGTTGATCTTTCTTATGAAGTTTGCCTTTTGGGTTCACCATGAGATGTAGATGTAATTCCTAAAATGCAATCTAAAGATGATAAACAAACTTTTATCTCTTTTCTGCAATGAAAATCCTAGCTACTAGGGGAAAATAAAGACACAATCTTTTCACAAAGAGCAAAGAGCACACTGTAAATGCACTTTCCTAAATCAAGCCAAACAGACTTTCTATATGAAAATTCACATGCATGTATTTGTTTTTCACTTTCTTAGTATTGATGCTAAAAAGAAAGTTGATGTACAAATCTGAATTTGCTTTCAAGCGACAAACACAAACAAGCTTCTTTTCGAAATCAAAAGGTAGAGATGATTACGACACTTTATGATTTTGAAATAGACACTCGTTTTGACACTAGAAAGTCAAAAATTCAAACCAAAGGCAATAGTAAAAGCATAATCGACTATCAACAACAAATAAACTTTCTCCTATGATCGAAATCGACACTTGCGACAGATCTAAATCAAAGGACGACAATACGATTATTATACTTTTGCAACGGAAAACTGTAAACGACTCAACAAACACACAAAAACATCTACAGTTCTTTTGTACAAAGAAGGCGAAATAACAGCAAGGAAAAGGGGTTTTTAAATAGACATATACTGATCACAGGCTGCAAAATTCAGAGACAAAACTGAAAAGAATGAAGCACAAGAACCTCAGCTGCACAGGGCTAGTCTGATCAGCGCACCTGTAACACAGAGAAACTGGATTGCAGCGCAGGTTGCCCTTTCGGGAAGTGTGCTGAAATGAAGGAACTCTTAACAGTACCTGCGTTGGGGCAGAAACGAGAATTCTATCCGGGTTCTGGGTCACAGTTTGCAGTTTAGTCTTTTTTTTTTGGCCGAGTAAAAGCAATCAGTAATGCACAATCAGGGGTAGATTTTAAGGAGGGTCTAAGAGCTATCACAAGGGCAATCAGATCATTTGTGGATCAGCTGTTCAAATCATAAACAAATCCAGTGAATGGACAGAAGCAGCAGATGTCTACTTTGCATTTGTTATGGCAAATGCAGTTCGAATGCTACTTATAAGTTTATGAAACAAACAACAAAGAGATACACAAACAAACTAATTAGACAATCCTCCCCAGCGGAGTTGCCATTTTGTTACCGGGAAAAGTGTCTATTTAGAACTGCTCTATCCCACTAAGGTGTGACAACTGCCTTAGAAACAAACAAAGAAAACTACTTTTGTATTTCCTTTATGAATTAAAGATAGAGGGGGAAAGAAAGAACCGACCTGTGTCTTGCGCTAATCCTTTGATCCAATCCCTCTCTTCTTTGATAGCTTCCAGCTACTTGCTCCCTTACTTGCCCAGCTTCACCAAGTACCTGTAAGATCACAGAAGAATAAAACTATACAAAGACATGGATCTATATTCATAAACAGCTTAGGATTAGATTTAAGCTAACCATACAAATGTAACAAGCATCAATGATACACAAGAATGGAGGAAAAACTCAAATAGTTTTTATTGATATAACAAGAAGATCCAGGAGGAGTTACAACCGATGATTCCTGACCCAGCATCAACCTCCCAGCAAAGAAGCCCCTCTTCACCTCCAACAAAGCATAAATCACCGAATACTCTGATCTCTGTCTCAAAACCAACAGCAATTCCTTACAATGTGCAAAATTCCAGCCTCTGGATCTCTAGGATGAGGGATCCATATATAGATGTATGCAAGGAGGATGAGTCAGCTTGTGATTTGATTAGTGGCTTCTCTCTGTCAGTTCTTGCTTCCACTTGGAGACTAAAGGCCTCTTACTCATCCTTGGTCGAATTCAGTGAGGCAAGTGTCATAGGAGAAGATTCTGGAAGCTTCCATTATCTCTCCACCTCGCGGAATGACACTGCCATTTGTCGTTTCCCGCTCAACACACCCTCATAGTGCATTTAGGTGCATTGCAACGCACCTAGCTAGTGTGTTTAGGTGCTATGCAACGCAACTAGCCAGTGGAGCAGTTGAAATGATCCTGTTTTGACTTATTCTGAGCAGTTTCTGGTGGAGAACTTCTGGGAGAAGCTGTAATTTGTTGACCTTGTTCCTTTAGGGGTTAGAACAACACTTTTAGGGACTTAGGAGCCCTTGGTTTATGGACATTTCATGCTTGGAGCTGCAAGGCACAAAAATGTCTATAACAGTCTGGAAGTTGTAATTCCTATGGAATACATCATGCCTAGTCTGCACATAACAATGCTCATAGGTATGACAGATTGCGGAGCACTAGAAGAGAGGCTTGCGTAGCTGGATGAGCTCAAAGAAGAGAGATTTTTGGCTGGATTTCATCAACAGGTCCAAAAGCAGCGCGAAAAAGCGTGGCATGATCGACATATTAAGTTTCACACCTTTAAGGTGAATGACTTGATGCTGTTGTATGATAGTAAGTTTGATAAATTCCCTAGAAAATTCAGGATGCACTGGTTAGGGCCCTATGTTATTAAGGAAATTACTGATGGTGGCGCGGTCCAGTTGGTTAAGTTGAATGGATATCCCTTCCCATGAAAGGTGAATGGCAGTCGATTGAAGCCATACACAGGTGGCCCAACCATCTGACTATGTGACAGAAGAACAGTCTTAGCACTATAGGTAGTTGAAAGGAGGAGCGGGACTATAAAATACACTACCTAGGTTGGGGAGCTACGTGATTTCAGGACTGCACGAAGCAGGGAAATGTCACAAGGTCCGTGACAACGTGAAGGCAGCTGCGCTACTCGTGGAAATAACACGTAGGTCAGCTAGAAAGTGATTGTTAAAGTCACTGTTCATGATTTGATGGTCGGATTTTCGCCAAATGGAGCGGGAAACAGGCATTTAAGGTGAAATTTATGGATTAGATCCTTGAAAATCTATTGCAAATCTAGAATTAATGGTCAAAATGTGGGGGGAACGGCTCGATTTGAATTCAAAAGGCCCTATAAATTATAGGTGACTATCCAACGGAAAACACTTGGCATTTTTAGAACTGAGTTGTTGCGTGCTCAGGTATACATGAACTAAGACCTATTCAAGACTCTGAAAGAAAATTAATTGTTTGAGCAACTACCAAAGACACTGCAAGAATTGTGGAATACTATTATGTCAACACCTGCAGAAGCCATGGACATAGAAGCGGTGACAGCCGAGGAAGCCACGCAAGAAATTGAGGTAGTAGAAGCTGCCCTAGAGAATGTCGGAGTGGTAGTCGAAGTCCCTAAATCACCCAAGACACTGAGACCAAAGAAGGATAAGCAAAAGCAGCCTATGTTATCGGTGCACATCTCACCAAGAAACCCACAGAGGACCAAGATCACCTTGCAAGAGAAGGGGAAGGCCATTAATATGGAGGCAAACAAGGAAGAATCTGAAGAAATCTTGGTGGATGAGGAGGATTTAGAAATGGAAGTTGAAATCCAGGGTGCAGACCCTATTACCAGGTTACCAGAATATGTTCCTCCATGCAAGGTCAAAGCCAAGGTGCCAAAGGACATAGACGAGAGCAAGAGTCCCCTGCAAACTTCGTTGCTCCCAGATGACAATGTTTTTGAGGGGTTGTGCTTAGGGTGGGTTCTTGTATTAAAGTTTGAAGATTGCGACCTCGCAGATCACAAGAAGTTCTTACATTTAGCGACTGAGCAGCTAATGTGCTGACAAATTGACATGACTACTGGAACAATTGAATCAGAGCCACGGAGATGGCTCAAGGGTGTAGAGAAATTCAGGCTGCTCAGCTTTCTATGGTTACCACATTACCACTGTGCCCCAGTGACCGTCTTTGTCATCAGGCAGCTGCTTTGCTTAGTGTGTAATGGGTGTTTGTGGCTGAAGGAGCCCATTCCCATCACAAACCACTTGGTTCATCGGATCACACGGCTGCCTTGCTCAGGGGAGAATCCAGCCTATATATCAGAAGGAAAAGGTGGTGAGTTGGCCCTCGCGGAAGCTATGAAGATTAAATTCAAGTTGTAGAACAAGAAGTGGGGATATGCCATCTCCAACATTACAAACCCTGCAGTCAAGGTAGAAACACAAATACTAGCAGGGAAGGTGATGCAGAAGTGCTGCGCGGATGAGGTACTTGCACCTATGATTGCACTAGCAGCCTAATGCGTTGAAGGAGTCTAGTTCAACTGGGTGAATTATCTATGCGATGAGTTCCTTGTGAACTGTCGCGAGGCAAAGGAGCAGGGCAAGACGTTCCACTACATGTGGCTCTTGCTCTCAATTGTGCTGGTGGCACGGGAGTTGCCAGAACACAGACAATTCCCTTCGGTTGCACCGGACCTTCCAGAGGAAACGAAGTGTGCTTCACTGTGGGTGACCAAGGATGCATAGTGTGTAAAAGAAAGCAAGATCTTTTGGATCTTGATGGAGATGAGTATCTGGATGGGGATCAATCACAAGCCATGGTTGTCGCCCACAGTATACGCTAGTTTGTAGATCTTTGCAGAGTTCAAAGTAGATTTCCAACATGTATTTATCAGGGTGCTAAAGGACCCTACGAAGACATGGCATAACTTACCATATCTGGTAACTAATGATGTTATCTTCGCAGTCCTCGAATCTTGGCCATAGGAGTGGCACGTTACAATAGGCTCTGCATTGGAAACAAACAAGTTCGCCATGCAGCATAAGAAGGAAGAAACAAAGCTTAGAATGGTGCAGCTAGCTGAGAAACATAGAAAAGAGGAAGCGGAGGCTAAGACCCAAGCAACGCATGACACCAAAAAACTGGCCGAACAACATAAGACAGGAGGAGAAGAGCGCAAAGGACAGAAGTCACCTTTGCCTGGGACTAAAGCAGAAATAGAGGAGCCGACAAAACAAGGTGGTGTGGACCCACAGGTGACGTCCACCCAACTCAAGCATTAGAGACCGCAAGAGAAGGCAGGGCCACGAAAGAAAACCAAGGCATCAAAGACATCCTTTGACCCAATCATCCTTACTGAGGGTGATTTGCATGATATTAGAGAAACATTGAGGGATGTCACCATAGATTCGTTCCAATAGTTTGGAGAGCAGCAACTACTAGTATTAGGGGCTCTCCAGATAGAGCTGTAGGAGTTACAGGTTCGCATAGTGTCCACCAGCCTCGCGATCAGCACTTTAGTTTCTGTGGAGATGTTGCGCAAAAAGGTGACCAACACAATAATGGTACCAGATGGGGCACTTACTACAGAAAATGAGGCTGATAGGCCCATGGTCAGCAACCTAAAAGGGGTGGGATTGAATATGGCCGCGCTCCCTCGAGAGACACTCCACCTCTTGGAGGATGGAGTCACTGCGGAACTTAGGGCCCGAGAGAGTCGCGCTCTGTAGGTGATGAGCAAGAAGCACATAAACATCGAGCAGTTGGGCCTGCAGTGTGACAAGGCAGTGGAACAAAATAAGAAGATCATGCCAGTTAGGGAGGAAGCTTGCCGAATCATCCCAAAGTTGGACATTCAGGCAAAAGAACCAGTTGAGGCGTGTGTCTGCAAATTGGCCACAGGGGTGCGTGACGCTCGAACAAAGATGACCAGGATTTAGCTGCAGCTGAACCTATAGATCACAGAATTGGAGTTGATGGATCAGCCTTAAACCCCACCAGAAGTTAGGGAAAAGCATTCCACCGCTGTTGCAATAGAAATGGTGGTGGTCGACAGTACAGTAGCAGATTGCACACGACCTTTTGGAAAGTCATTCGAGGTCCTGACCACCCTGCAGGAGGACCCGAATGTAGAGTTCCTAGAGATAGAGGTGCGCGAGCTACAAAAAAGGTATGACTAGGTCAAAGGGACCGTGCAGACGGTTTCCCTTATACAGAGGCTTGCACGAATGCAAGAGGCAAGGGTGCTTAAGGAATAGGTGGATGCCGCTCGACACAAAGAAGTGGTCTTAAAAGTGGGTCTACATCCATGGATAGACAAGGCATATATGATCATAGCTTCCATTGAAGGAAATCTCGCGACACTGCAAGCAACACAATAGAATATTCACAGTGGCAGTTCAGTGGTAGTCACTGAGCAGAGAGTGGAAGAAGTCTAGCAGGCGACCGCTAAGTGCACTGCCGAGGTTGCAGACATTCAAACAGAGTTGGGAGGTCTTCGCACTAAGATCTTCGTGCCTACAAAGTGACTCGAGGGCGAGTCACAATGTTTGTGTTGGGGACTTGTTGGGTGCGGGATCCCCTAAGGATAGTTTTGGGGCTAAAAATCCATATTTTGGTCAAATGTTTTAATCCAAGTGTAAAGATTCCACATTTTGTGGTCGCAGAGCGCGTAGGTGTTAAAGAGTCATAGGGCTATCAGCCCTTATTTTGGAATTGTAATGTCAGCTGTAAAATATCTACCCATGGTCTGTGGACCATGGGATTGTATAAATAGAGCTAAGATCTAAGTAGATAAGGAGAGGGAACATGAAAAAAGGTCATAGCTTAGGGCAAGAAGTCAAAGTCTTGAGTTATAGTGTAGGTATAGGCTCTGCAGTTGAGTGTGCAGGGGCCTAGGGTAGAAGTCCGCAGCTGAGTGTGTAGAGGCCTAGGGTAGAAGCCCGCAGCTGAGTGCGCAGACCCCTGCAGTTGAGTGTGTAGGGTGGGTCGAGTCTCTAATCGTATGGAATTATCAATAAAGAGAAGTATTCTACAATTTTTGCATCTTTATTTCATGTTTATGCATCTTGTTATGTTGGGTATGAATTTCACTTATAATTCTTATATGATGTGAAAATGTATATAAATGTGTTGGTTAAGTGAATTCAAGTAAGAACTTTTGTTTACGTGAAGCTAACTAAGATCGGTTAATAAGATAAGTAAGACACTTAGCCTAGTCTAGGAGGTATCGCAGTTCACTGCCCGTTGTGCGAAAGTCAATTGTACCATTTTGCAAAGGTGTTGAAGGGTGGACCAAAGGGCTAAGCAACCTGTGCAAAGGCAGGTATAGCCGAAATAAACCGAAATCACAACCATCTCAAGGGTGTGGAAACTTGGTTCCAGCGTCCCCCCATACTGTTGCAGGTGAGACTTTAGTCCCCACTCAACGGGTTGATGTCAAAAGGGACAAATGTGTAGGGATTTGTTTGGCTAACTAACACTGAACCTGGGTCAGGTCCCCCTCAAGCTAACAGTTACCTTGGTTGATTCTTCGACTGCTAGAAAGCGTCGCCAGTTATTTCGGGACATTACCCAAGTACCCATGATATGAAATATTTGCAAGGCCTAGTTACTTTGAGAGTGGAAAGGATGAATAGGTCTTCATAGTATATTTTATCATATGCAAAAATAAATGAAAACTAATTTGTTTTTATTGATCACATAGTATAAAGTTAAAGGGAAAGTAATCATTTTATTTTTTCTTTGTTTTATGTATGTGATATATTTGCTTTGAGAATCATCTCCTTCCCTCAATCACAAAAAGTATCACACACTCTACTCAACACCATAGGGGACCCCATGGCTTCTTGTCGATCTAGAAATTTTCAGAATCTACCTCCACTATGAGGAGGACTTCTAGGTCACTCACCCTTTAGGTGAAAAAGACACCATACAACTGTGTTATAGGATCTTAGTTTATCGATGAAAATTTTCTTGGAACTCCTCATCAAAGTACCCCATTCACTACCCCTCAAGGGGGCCCCTAAAACTCCCCTCCTAGGAGTCCACATGATCCTCACCAGGTTAACCATCATCATCAGGGAACCCCCCTACACATAGCTATCTCAAATCATTTCGAGATTGCAGACAACTCACAAGTACTATTTGTAGCTTCTTTAAATCTTCCTAATTTAAGCAAGCTAACCAATGACCTGATTGCACATGACTAGAATTGGCCACCCATGCCCACCAAGCTCCCTTTAGACATTCCAAAATTCAAAGGGAAGCAGGGAGAAGACCTAGGAAATCATGTCATGACCTTTCACTTATGGTGTTCATCCAATAGTATCATAGATGATACTATTCAATTACGACTATTTCAACACACCCTTACAGGGCCCACAATAAAATGGTATATTGACCAACCTTTTGCATCACATGGGAGCTTTAGTTCCCTAGCCACAACATTCCTAACATTCTTCCAACTCCCAGTCCATCACAACTTGGGCCTGGAACTCCTCACCCACTTCAAACAAACACCTTCTATACACATATCAGATCACATCCATGAGTGGCAGAAACATTGTAGCTTGTGTAAAGCACAGTTTGAAGACAAAGTCCTCCTCGACCTGTTTTTGAGATCTCTCACATCGGAAATATCAAAAGATGTGGTAAATTCATCCCCACAAAACGAGGAAGATGCCATTAGCAAAGATAAATACTTAGAGCTTATATGCACTAAGTATGGATACCTCTACCATGTTCTTCTAGATGACCCATGACTATAGAATTTTAAAGAGACACCAAGCGCATTCAATGCTACCAATGGATTGATTGTGACCATATCCCAAAATCACCCTAGCAACACTTTCCAGTACCCTAGATACAATTACAGTGGCCAACCATTTGGTGCCATAGCACCACCACACCACACAAGATATTACCTTGGACAACCTATGCCTATGCAGAATCCTGCTATGCAGGTTAACCAATATCGGCTCACGCATGATGGCGAATAAACTCCCACACAAGGTGGACCATACCCCCATAGGAACATGGAAGAAATTCCTACTTACCAGAACTCATATGCTAGTTAGGGACAAGGTAAACAATACTTCTCTTTCCATGCACCTCAACAAAATAACCCACCAACACAAGCTAATGTATGGGTTAATCTAGTGCAACATTCTCTCGCTTAAAAACAATAATCAAATGAACAACTGTACATAGCTAACCCACCTAATGTTGCTAAGAAAAAACCAAAGATAAATCCAAAGGGAGAGCCTAGATAAGGGGGCATAAATCAACAACAACGTCTGCGGGCACCAACTGAGGGAAACCCCAACTGTAACCAAAATTAGGGACAGACCAATAAAAATAAAAAAAGGAGAAATAAGAATACGAGTCTATAAACTAATCACACTTGTGCCATTTTTGGTGAGTATGGTCATTACACCCATCACTGTCATAAACTCCTTGAGTTGAAAAGGATGAAAGACAGTTGGGGGAAGGGCGGAAAAATAAACAACCTGTAGTGATGCAACATCCCTTCCTGCATCAAGGAGCCATAAATACCCAACAGAAAATCTCCCAAAAACACTATAATCCTTATGGAGGAAAATTCCAAAGTGTCTTAAACCACAACATTTACATGTCAGGGGAAGACGTTCTCCTGGATACGGAAAACCAAGAGTAGATAACTCCATCAAAAGCCAATCCTTCAACCTCAAACTAATGAAACACCTACAACACCTTAGAATATCTCTCAACACACCATTGATCCCATCCAAAATATGGTTAAAGGTCCATTAGGACGAGCTAGGCATAACTCAAAGGATGCTCACAATTATAACATAGTTGATGACTTAGCCCAAACTCCTTCAGCTATGTCAACATTCAAAGTTTTGTAGTAATTCCCAACCCAATGGAAATCCTTACTTTCCACATTAGGAGAAATCGATCCTACCGATTCTCGTTTAATGGTCTTTGACTTGGATAAATCCATGCCACATCTATCATCATCCATCGCTTTTCAAATTCTGGTATCAGTCCAGAATATCACCATCCACCTTTGCATAGTTGACAAGGGGGAATCCACATGTATTATGTCAAAAACAGTTTGGAAAAAATTTAGATCCCCCAAAATAAAACCATTTGACATCACTCTCGTAGTGTATGACAGGAACCCTTCTGTTCTCGTAGGCCTATACCAAGGCATTCTAATACAAATGGATATTAAAACCGTGCTCATAAACATTGAATTATTAGACTCATAGTTGGATTATAATATCCTTCTGGGACGAAGTTATATGTATGAAATGTTAGCAATAACATCTTTTGTATTCAAGGTAATGATGTTCCCCCATGATAGGAAAATTATTACAATTGACCAACTCACATATTATGAGAAGAAGACATTAACTACACTTGATGGTGTGCTACCTTTCATCAGATCTTCTCCTGAATTGGTCACAACTTATACTGAATTTGGCCTCAGTTAATTTAAGCCATCAATGCTCCTTGGGACATTCCCAGGAGACCCACCTGTGATAGAGGATATCCCTCCAGCCACAAGAGCCCTAGTGTGCATGATGAGTTCATTAAATGCCCATCAAGATCAAGAACCAGTTTCAAATACCAACAACAATGTTGTTCCTAAACCTACTTTATTACCATATTATATCACCCAAACATCCTTCTTATTCCCTACACTTGGTTTTGTCTCGCACTAAGTCATTTCAATGCTCTCATTGCCCAACATGGCTATGGCGACACTGGTTTGGTATCTTTCCCCTCAAGCCATGTCAGAAATCTCAGGTATCACCTCAATAGGTGTCATTCATGTACCTCCGCGGGGACCTCCCAAAAGGAAACACCTACACCAACACCAGTTGGTGCTAGAAAAAGGGATAAGCAAAAAGGAAGGAAGGGGGAAGCTTCAAACACTGCCTTTTCTAGGGTAACTCCACCCCGTGCTTTGTACGAAGTAGTTGGGAACCCACCAATATGTGCCCTGAGTTAGACGAGGTAAAAAACATTCTACATGCCCCAAAAGCGCCAATGAATCCTCCTCCCCTTGTTGGATAAAATAGCACACTCGCACATTATAAGGGATTGCGAACCAACCATGCATGTGTCATATGCATGGAATATGTCATTACAATCATCATTTCCCTGAAATCCCTCAATATCAAGGTGTGTTAGGTGTGCTCGTCCAATCCAATATCGTGATCCCATCATTGCCCGCAGATGATGGGTCTAAAACCATTTTTTATGTCATGAGGGAAGAATATTCTTGCTCATATCCCTCTTCTAGTCCCTTAACCTCCCACCATGCTTGGAGACAACTAGAATCAGTGACACCCCAACATACCTCCACGTGCAGTTTATGCGACGAATCAAACCATTTCATAAACTAATGTCCCAGAGTTATGGGAATTTAGGAGGTATTACCCTAAACTACACCCCAACCTGAGAAATAGACCCAGATGTAGGCATCATAGATGCCACATTTGTTCAAGAAACCATCATACACGATGTTTCCCACACCTTTCCTGATTATGAAAAATTTGGGATTTATGTAGCGATCCATTGTTGAGAACTTTGATATAGTCAAACCAGATACCCAATCCTCGGATAACACCACACCAGTGGGGGATGCAAGATATAGGTCTATCTTATGCACATTGAAGGAAGAAAACATGCCTGACCCAAATCCAAGCACCAATCAACGTGTCAACCATCGCCACCATTGGTCTGTATCTAGAAGGAAGACAAAACAACCTTAGGACACTTCGCCAAAATCACCACAAATGTGTGCCCTATGTGATAGACCTAACCACCTAGTAAATCAATACCGGGAATTAGAAAATATTACAACTATATTTTACTTGTTGGTCCATAGTCTCTGGCCTAGCCGCATTAGACATTTGCACCATCGGTGTCACATATTCTCTCAAGGACACCATACATGGAACTATCAATACCTTCCATGTTTTCGAGCAACTAGAGCAGCATTGAGACAACCTCACATTGGGAAAAAACCTCATCCTAATACTAATATCAAGATGCTTCCGACACTGAGGATTTTCCCACCTCATGAAACCAATCAAGCATCATCATCTCACATTATGGATGATATTTATGCCCACGACATTAACAATGTTAGCACTAGCCCTATATGCAATATTTGCACCAATAACTCTCATAGTTCTGAGACATGTCATATGTTGCAAACATTTAGACAATCTAGGATTCAACATCAACCTGATCACGAGGAAGAAAATTTTACTCTTTGGACACCACCTAGGTTGCAATAACTTCCTCCTCCACATTATCAACCTGCCATTATGAAAATTCTACCACCACCTAATGCCGATGACACAGAAAATCACATACGATTCATTTTCTCGTCTGTAGGAACCTTGATTCGTGTTGTTTGCTCATAATTTTTTGGTTTTGAGACTATTAAACCCACCACATTGGTGGTACCCCAACTGATGGTGCAGACCCATCCTATCTGCACATTGTCAACTTCACTAGGTTCTACGACATACACCACCGAATCAATTCTTGCTTGTCGACCAACATAGCTAGGCATGAACTCCAACCTTAAGGCCCTACACAACCCAATTCAATAGTAGATAATATGTTTCATTCAGACTAAGATATTATAAAAGCCATGAAGAAACCTGAATGTCTATGGGACGCCATGAACAATCACTCATACTTTCTACCTGGAAAATCATTTGTGCCTATTGATGCACCTAGACTTGATATTTGTACCATAGAATCAAAATATTTCCTGCCTCCAAGATAGGTATATAGTTTTAAAAATCCCATCCTAACACCGGATGTATTCGAGGAAGGAAACCTATTGAATATCTCACCTACCATTAAGGTCTATATTTCAAACAAAGCTGGCATAGACAAATAGATCCCATCGGGGGCAACATTTTCTCAAGAGGAGGTGGGCTCATACACGAACCTGTTTCAAGAATATATGGCCATATTTTTAATGGTCTTACTTGGAAATTCCAGGCATCAATCCCACCATCATGGAGCATCATAATGACACCTGGCCTAATGCTCACCCCGTTAGGCAAAATTAACATCAAGTCGACCCTTTCAGAGAACCATTCAAGTCCACCTTCCTATGTTTTTTTTTACATTTCTTTTCAATTCCGATGTTGTTATGCACAAATGTTTTCACTTGGTTTATTGGATTTTCAAGTTGTAGGTTATCAAATGTTTCTCAACAAACTAATTCCCCTGGTGCTAATTAATAGTTAAGGTATCAATCTTCCCTCAACATGATATGATTTCTCTAGAAGCTTTACATAGCCTGACATCATTTATCTGAAATACACCATAGGGTCCATCAACTTGACCACATTTACCACCACCTCCGCTTACGCATGGTAAATGTCTACAATGGTTAATAGAGGCTACCCACTCATGGATTACCTCATGTTATAGACCCCCACATAATATTTGGAATCCATGACCATCTACTCTAACCTGGAAGCCATCTCACTTGCATGCCTTGAAGATCAACCTCATTCCTCTTCTTCACTTACTGTTAACCAACCCTGCTCCCGTGCCACCTTATTCATTTACGAACAATAAAGACAAACAATCTTCCGCATTCTACATTGGGAATATCACTCCTCCATACAACATAATTTCATTTGCATCACTTCATCTGCCTCACCAACCTAGCACTGAGACCAACTAATGGGGACCCTGCCCTTCACAAAATACAAATTACCTCTATCATCATGCAAGTCACTATTTTCATGGGGCACCCATCTCCATGTATGTACATCTCAAACCACCTTTACATTCTTTTGGAAAGTGTACAATTTTATTTTAGTAAAATGGTTCCCACCCATATTTTTATGCCTTGTACCCAACATAAGTCCCTAGTCTCCCTTGGTCAGAGCTCACATATAACCCACATTCATTCACAATGTTCATGCCAATCATAACATACTCATACCTACCCTGGATTTCCCATTGACTCTAGTGATGAGCCTAGGTATTGCAACAATAATGCTGCAACTCCTAGAGCTACCATCTTTACTTATCAACCCAGGGTTCTTACAAACTTGGAGGTGACAATGCTATATGCACAAGTAAAAGTGAAGATACTGCTTTTTGTCACTACTCATCTGGCAAGAGACCCTAGGCGTTCCAAGCCAGACTTCTATAGGGTCAGAAGAAGCTTAATTCTTTGATGGAAGGAGAGAAAACATATTCTAAGAGAGAGCTACTCTACTGTAGTAATGAAGAAAATAGTATGAAATACTTAAACCATACCATAACCTAACTAACCAATCAAATATCTATACTAAGCAGAATTACTAAATTAACACTAATCTAATGCTAATTATCTAATTTCTAGAAGTAAAGAGCATCAAAACTAGAATAAGGTGTAAGCAAAGAAACTTAGGCTAAATCAGGTTGCAAGCGGAAAAAGCAATTGGAGGTCAAAATCAATGAAAGGAAGACGTGAGGAAACAACAGTGCATAAGAACCATTGGATCAGTCGGGTGAAAGGCAAATGAATGGTGGAGATTTGATTGCAGTAGGTTACATAGATAGATGGGCGAACAGGGTTAACTAACAAGGTGAACAATGGAGATCTTATAGTGAAGGTTTAAGTGAATGGATGGACGAACAAGGGAACAAAGCAGATGAACGACTAAGATATTATCGCGTGAGTGAATTCAAGATATGGACGAATTAGGCTAATAGGAGTGATGAATGGGTAAGATCTTGTCACGTGGGTGAATTCAAGATATGGATGGCGGAGATCATATCGCAGGGAAAACAAATGTGCGGAAATGAGGGAGTAGGCTTCTAAAGCAGTAAGTAGTTTCTCGTGTGCCCTTTTACCTTCCAAGGTAATCGGAAGATGAGGAAGGATCCCTAAAGGTTCATTGAATATTATGTCAAAAGCTAATAGATTCTAAATCATCGACACAAGATGAGGGGAACCTAAAGCTTTCCAAGTGGTTGAGGATAAAATGTTAAAAGAAGAACCTCTGTCTAAAATAGTGTGATGCACGTTCTTATCACAAGCCTTCACAATGATTTGGAAAGGGATGCAAGAAGGGAAATGTGGCTCTGTCAGTTTATTCCAATCAAAGGAAATGATATCAGTACTTGGAGGGGGTTTCGTAGAAATGAGTGAAATGCCCCCTTGTGTGGTGGAAGTTGAAGTAACAAGAAGAACTTGAGTGATATTAACTTCACTCTCTAAGGGGCGAGTAGGATCAACCAAAGATGGAATCGAGTCGAACACTTCATCAACCTGAGTGATACGATTTTCACTCTCCAAGGGAAGAGTGGGATTGACCTAAAATGGAATCATATTAATCACTTTGTCAACTCACTATAGGTTGGGAGAAATCATACAACAACCTATTGGAAGTTCATGCTCAGAAGCAACAAGATTTTCCAACAACTTGGAGGAATTATTCATATGAGGGAAAATGTGAGTTTGATGACTCCGTTCACATAACTGACAAGGAAACCTAGCCTTACCATTTTTCCCTAGAATTTTACAATCACTGCATGATGAATCAATAACAAGTTGACGAGAATTTTCCGACCACACTTTTAAGACTCTAGGTATACCAGGAAAATCCTTAAGAAGGTGGTCACCCATACAGAAATTGAAAGGATTCTTGGGCTTGCGATGTATGTTGGAGGGTTCCTTAACATTATTAACACTCATAACAATGGTTGGTTGGTTGGGTCCTTTCTTATCTTGCTTCTTCTTCTTCTTAACCTCTTGGTTATTATCATTAAGACTTTCACTAGGTGAAGAAGCAGAAAGGGAAGAAGACATGATGGGTGAATAAGCTAAAGGGTCAACATGAGGTTGGTGTTGTTGAGATGAAGAAATTGGTTGAGGTGAATAACATGGTTGAGGTGGAAAATTTTGAGTATTTGTGACCAAAGAAGTTGAAAACAACCATATAGGCAAACCTATCATGAATCTAGGAAGAGACAATGTAGCCATGTAAGGAGGAATATCATTTCCAAAGCAAGGAAAAGGACTAGGATCCCCATTAAAAGGGGTTTCCTGATTGGTAAATTTTGGAACTGTTTCCATAGTGAATTTTGATTATGAAAGTTTAACAATGTGTGATAGTTAAATTCACAATTTAAATCAATCAAATAAACAATAGCAATGAAAAGGGTCACTGGGTATCAAAGATTTACCAATTTGTTGTGAGCTGCTATATATCGTTAGGTACATGCTAGAAATCTCCCCAAATGTTTTGTTCAGGGTATCACATACAAAAAGGTGGATGAATAGACTACTTATGGATGGTTTTCAACCTAAAAGGGGGTTTCCTCTATACCTAAGGGTACGTAGAAGTACAGTCCGTGTTAGTGATATCTAATGTGTAACCATGCGATGGGAAGCATTCCTATATACTCATCATATGCGGAGCACCATCCTATTGGAAGAATGGTCATATATACTCTCATGTACATGGAATACTAACGACCCACATAAATTAACACTAACAAGAAATGAAAACTCTTATGTTTATAAATGCCATAACATGTCTTCTAACCTAGACCCACACTAAATGTGATTACTATTGATTTAATACTTTGATTGATTTTGTGTCTCACTTTTCATTAAAGGTAATAAAATGTATATGATAACCAAATGGTATAATAACTCAATTAAAATTAATGCAAAAATTATGGAATTATAACCTCTTCAATTCAATGAACCCTATTTACGAAAAAGAAAATATTTATTTTACTTTTCGACAAATTCAAAGATCATATCTTTAAAAAAATTCATTTCACCAAAAAACTATATGATTCAAAAAGAACCTTTTCAAAATACATGAATACTTTCTACAAATTTCGCAAGGGTATATATATACTTGCAAAAGAGTGAAAGAATTGTAACATGCAACCAATTCGTTCCAACCAACATATAGATTTCTCTAATGCAAGAACCAATTTATAAGAGAAAACCCAACAAATTCTATAATGCACTCATTTTCTAGAATGAAACAATAAATGAAAATAAATCCTTGCACAACCTTCATTTGTGAAAATAATATTTTATATGTAATATAATAAAAACATTTCCAAGACACAGACCATAAGAATCTAAAAATGATTGCCATCGACAGAGAAAGAAAGATGCAGAATATGTAATCATCTACAATAGTGATTCTTTCCTACAATAGGTCAATGAATCAACCAAATCAAAATAGTGTAACAATGGAACATTTCACATGAAGAAGCCAAATGAAATCAAAGAAAACAATTTGATTTACAAAAGGCTAAAAATTAACCCAGAAACCAAATTGATCCTCTTACTGAAGCGAAAATAGAGAAGAAACAAAGAAATTTCATTTTTTTCTCAATCATCATGGGTCAACAGTAGACAACAGTGCAATGGTCAGATAAGTTAATCATAAAGATGTGATGTCATCACATATGTTAAGAAAAAATCCATAATGGGCGCAAAAACCAAGAAAGAATTAAAAATTCTGTAAATATCAAACAGTTCTAGAGTTCCAGAATTAATGAAGGTTGACCAAAAGAATCAAACCACAACTCAACTTTTTCAAAACCATAGGAAACTGAAAAGCATCTCGCTCCCCACTATGGACACCAATTTTTTGGGTGGACAAATCTCATTCTACGGAAATAACAAGATCTCCTTAGACTTGGAAGCCAAGCCTAGAAACAAATAGATAAATAAGTGCAAATATTCCCTAATTTATGATTGAATCATAGATATAAGAAGATGGAAAGACACATATCATTTCGTTTCATGGAATGCTCATTGTTTTCCTTTGTAGCTTCCAACCTTTCTCCTTTGAAGCTCCAAGAGGAAACCTATAAAGAAAAAGCCAAGCAAGGGATAACTCATTACATATATCAAATATTCAATCATAAACCATGTAAGAGATCAAGGAGTCGTAAAATAAAAATTATAACACATGCATATGGGAAAGAAATGAATATTTGTATTAATGTTAAAGAGTAAGATATTTACAACCAAGTGCCTTGATCTTAGAGTCTCCTTGCAATGATCCTCAACCCAAGAATTTTAAATGAAAAGAACTCCAATGGAAATTTGAGCAACATGTAGGTAAGTTCAGAGGTTTGAAATGACAACCAAACTCTCTTTGAATGCATTGTACTTATAGGAAGGAGTGGAAGTTTGGAGATCCATGAAGGGAAGAGAGATATCCATAATGAGTGGGATGGATCCACTACAGGGGGAAGGAGGCCCAGGATATGAGGAGCTAGAACTCAATCTCAACTAATTTGGATTAGATACCAACCAAAATGCTTCTAGAAAAGGAAGCTTCATTTACTTTTAATTTTTACCTCAGTAAGAAGATCATCATGATTATAACAAAGACAAACCATGATGACATTGTAGGTCATTAGTTATTCAAGGTGTGGCGATTACAAGTTGCAAACAGAGGACCCACAAAGATCTCCAAAATAAGGGTTTTTTAAGTATTTAAACTAGGACCTTATGCTTGATGATAGGTACGTCTTCCATCTTCCAAGGGGATTTATGACCATAGTTCATCGAATTACGAAAGACCCATATTTGGCATGATTTTCATAAGTGAGAAAAATTTATGTGTAAAACCCTCCCTATCTCCTCTCTCTCCCCTTCTCTCCCACATCCATCTCTTTGTCACCCTCTCTCTCTTTCCCTTCTCTCCCTCTCTCTCCTCTCCTCTCTCTCCCCTCCTCTCCTCTCTCATTCACTCTCTATCCATCTCTCCCTTGTCACTCCATCTCTCTCTCAACCTTTATCTCTCTATGTAATTTTTCTTTCCTCTCTCTATCTCCCTCTACAACTCCATTTATTTTTCCCTCCCTCTCTCCTTCTCTATCTCATGTCCTCTCTCTCCCTTTCTCTCCCACATCCCTTTGTCTCTCATCCCCCTTCTCTCTCTACCATCCAAATCTATCACTATATCCCTCCCTCTCTCCTTCTCTATCTCTCCCTCTCTCCACCCTCCATCTCTATGTCTCCCTCTCTCTCTTCCCTTTCTCTTCCTCTCTCTCTCCTCTCCTTCTCTATGTCTTCCCTCCTCTCCTCTCCTCTCTCCCTCTCTCCATCTATCCCTTGTCACTCCATCTATATCTATACCTCTATCTCCTTATGTATTTGTTCTTCCCTTCCTCTCTCTCCCCCTCCAACTCCATCTCTCTCTCCCTCTCGCCCTCTCTCTCCCTCTCTCTTAAACCTCCTTTTCTCTCTCTCCTCCCCATCGCTCTCTCTCTCTCCACCCTCGAGGTCTATCACTATCTCCCTCCCTCTCTCCTTCTCTATCCGCCCATCTCCCTTCTCTCTCTCTCTCTCTCTCTCTCTCTCTCTCTCTCTCTCTCTCTCTCTCTATGATGGATAATTTTAACTCTATGTAATAAATGTTATATGTAATGTTTAAAATATTTTTCATTTTAATTTTTTATTGTGAAATTGTTATGCTTTTTTGGCATGTAACAAAACATATTTACAAGTTAATAATATCCATGGTAAAGTGGGGGTGGATATCCATGGTTAAGAAACTTGTTATATTGTAAGTTTATTGTAAGTATTAAGTTTTTATGTGCTTATTAATTAAATTTAAATATGGTTATGGAATAATTATTAGTCCCTACCAAGGTAGGACTCTAACTTATACTTAAGTAAATAACATGTCTACCATCAATTAGTTCCCACCATAATTTAAGCAAGTCTTTGCATAAAAAATGGACATGAATAATATGTAAAAAATATAATTACAAGAGTTACTTCCCACCATAATTTATGTTTTCTTTAGCACTTATGTAGGAGTAAATATGTAATGTGTAGACTTACTAGTGGTTACTACCCACCAAAATTTATGCAAGTTCTTCTACATGAGCAAGCAATTTACTTACGCGCTTCACATCTCAATTTATTAGTTACTACCAAAGCAAGACTATAGGATGATTTGTCTATAAACCATTATTAATTTAGACCATTGTAACTTATATTTATTTATGAAAAATTTCCTAGAGCATAATTTCTAACTTGAGTTGGAGGGGCTAATTTGCTCTTCAAAACAAAATAACAATGTAACAAATTGAATTTTATTATTATTATTACTTTTTAACTTTTTATTACAAATTAAGCCAAGACTTAAATGTTTACACTATAATATCTCCACCATACTCGACTCTATATTATTTTTAACCTTTTATTATTTTTTAATTGAGCTAACAAATAAATCTTAAATGTTTATGTTAAATGTTAAACATCTACGCCTACACATCTACCCCTATAGTGGGCTATAGATCACCTCTCGACACAATTACAAGTACATTAACGATGGTAAGAGATAGTTGTACCTTAAATGATTCAAGTGGGAAGCTCAAAGATTGTGGTGGAGAAAGAGTGTGGTCCGTGGGATTTCAAATAGGAAGATCATATCAAATAGATGTAACTTATATGTGAATTGGAATTTGTCATTTATGTTTTAATCTTTGTGATATTACTTTTGTCATGTTAGAATTAAGGGAGGACTTAGAGATAATGCTTCCATGCCAAGTTTAGAGTTGGTTTGGGATTTTGTTGTATAATATCTCAACCCCCTGTTATAGACATTTTTGTGCCTTACAGCCTCGAGCATGAAATGTCCATAATCTAAGGGATCCAAAGTCCCTAAACATGTTGTTCCTACCCCTAGAGGAACAAGGCCAACTAACCACAGCAATTCACAGAAGTTCTCCACCTGAAAACACTCAAAAACAAGCCAATTCTGGATCATGTCAACTGCTCCACTGAGCATCTGCGCTGAATGTCAACTGCTCCACTGTCTACCTACGTTGAATGTCAACTCCAACAAAGGCTACCTGCGCTGAGCGAGTTTGGACAAGTGGCAGAGTCATTCCTCAAGGTGTCAATGCCCAGGAAGCTTCCAAAATGACACTTGCATCAAGGAATTCGACTGGTGATGAGTAAGAGGTTCCAAATCTCCAAGTGGAAGCAAGAACCTCCAAGTGGACTCAAGAACTGAGAGAGGGAGAGGACACTAGTCAGATCTCAAACTGACTCATCCTCTCTCCAAATATCTATATATGGATCTCACCTCCATGGGATCTAAAGGCTGGAATTTTGTGATTGCAAAGAATTGCTGTTGGTTTGTGGCTGGAAACATTGGGTGCTTAATGCTTTGAAGGGAGCTGAAGAGGGAATTCCATTCTGCTGGGAAGGAGATGCTGGATTGGAGCCCTATGGGTTGTATCTCTTCTTGAACCCTGTTACTTATCAATAAAGCTATCTTGATTCTTTCCTATATGATGGTGTATTTTGTATGATTGCATTAGTATATTTGATTTACTTCTAATCCTGAATCATTTATGAATATGTATATTTGCCTTTGTATTGTGTTCTTCTCTTGTCGCAAGTAGCTGCTCTCTAGTCATAGGTAGCTGTTCTCTTGTGATCTCGTGGGATTCAAGTAGCTGTTCTCTTGAGCAAGCGGGGAGACAAGTAGCTGTGGACACACAAAGAGAAGAGGATATAGATCGAGGGACAATCGGAAGACAACGGTAAGTCTGCCAATCTCTCCTCTTTCATATTTCATAAAGGAAGAAATCATAATAGCTGTATTCGTTTGTTGCTAAGGCGCTGTCACACCTTAGGTGGATAGGATCGTCCTGCATAGGCATTTTTCCCCACAACAAATTGGCGACTCCGCTGGGGAGAACTTGTTTATTCATTTCATTTGTGTTTCTGTCATTTGTTTACTTCATAGACTTGACAGCAACTATTGAACTGCATCTTTCCCGAATGCAAAGTAAAAAGTTGCTGCTTTGATCCAGTTTTTGGACTTGTCTATGATCTAAACTAGATCCAAAAATGATTTGATGATCCTTGTGATAGCCTTTAGTACCCTATCAAAGTATCCCTCTGTTTATACCTTGCTTGTGTTTCTGATTTGGCCTGAAACAGTTGATTTTTGAGCATTTTGTGACCCAGAAACCAAGGGAAACGAGAGTTTTCTCTTTCAGCGCAGACACTGTGAAGGCAGTCTGCATTTAAACGCAGGTCCCGAAGGGGCTACCTGCGCTGAATGTCAAACTGACAGTGTTAGACCTGCGCTGAACCAGTGTGGCCTTGTGCAGCTGGGGTTCTTTGTCCTCTGTTGCCCTGTTTTGATCTCTGTTTTTTGTAGCCTTTAACCAGCATAGGTGCCAGTCTGATAAACCTTTTTCTTTGCTTAGATTCCGCCTCATTTTTGTACAAAAAGATTGTGAATGTTTTTATGTGTTTGTGGCGTCATTTACAGTCTTCCTTTACATGAGTAAAATAGTCATCCTGTAGCCTTTGATTCAGATTTGATTGTAATCTTAGAAGAGAGTTCATTGGCTGTTTGCAGATTGATTATAGATTTACTTTTGCTTATTGGTTTGAATGTGTCTCTTTCAAAGTGTCAAAACAAGTCTTTATTTCGAAAATCGCAAAGTGATTGTAATCTCTTCTACCCTTGTTGATTTCGAAGAAAGTGAGCTTGTTTGTATTGATCATTGTAAAAGCAAATTCAAAGTTGTGCAAAAAGCTTTCTTTGTAGGCATTTATACTAAGAAAGTAGAAAACAAACACCTGCATTGTGCATTTTGCATTTGATAGTTTGCATGTTGGATTTAGGGAAAGTGCATTAGAGTGTGCTGATTGCTCTTTGAAGAAAAGATAGTGTTATTCTTTTCCCTTAGTAGCTAGGATTTTCAAAGTTGAAAGATAATAAAGCTTGCTTATCATCTTAGACTGCATTTAGGAATTTGTATCATACATCTCGTGGTGAACCTTGAAAGGCAAACTTTAAAAATATCAACCGAAAATAAACTGAATAAACCTAACAACGCTTTGTAACATAACGCACAACATAGAGGTCTAGGCTAGAGACGTGTTCCGGCGTCGTTAAACCTAGTGACTGTCGATCTCGAAGAAGGTGGGTGATTCCTCCTGAGAGACGGTAGCGCTAGTACGGATTTGTGCTCCCACGTACCGTCGCGTATATAATGGGAGACCCCTATAGGCATATATGCTTTATCCTTAGGAAGCCGTGTCGGCCGCCCTACTAATCGCAATGCAGTGAACACAGCATTCACGAAGATCGACCACCCGTACCGTAAAAAGTATTCTGTGGTTTCGCGAAAAGTTTGGCACACCCTCTGCCTAGATCTCTAGAGCAGTTTCTTTTGGCCTTTTTCAGACTCTATAATAGAAGAAGTCCATCTGAGCATTTGTCACTTCGGGCTCGTTAAAACATCGAAGGAGACTAGAGTCATCTTTAGCTTTTTCTCGACTCTTTAAAAGTGAAAAAGCAAGTTGTGTCTAAAGCGTCTAATAAAATTCATTCAATTCGGAAACACCAATTTCCCCTTTATTTTTGGTTGATCGAGTAATCCGCAATCGTGGAAGAAAGTCAATTGAAACCCCGTCGTTCGCGGAGGCTTACGAGTCAACCGTCTTTGTCTCCGGAATCGAAAACAGTACGGACAAAGCGAACTCGTTTAACTGGTTCAAAATCTCCTATCAAAGTTAGAACAAGTGTTCCAACTACATCGGAGATTCCGGTTACTCCAAACATTTCTGGAAACCCTGCCTCTATAGAAGAAGTTCAATTGCCACAGAGGGACAGTAATACTGATCCTAGTCTGGGGGCAAATACTTGTGTAACTGAACCAGTTCCATTTGTAACCGGTCCAGAGAGTTTTGTTCCTCAAACGACTGTCGCTGTCGAAACAACCCCTTCTTCGGCACCAGAAATATTTTACGGACCTGACGGTCTTCCTCTTCGACCGGGTTTGATTGCGATAGAGGAAATTCCATAGGACCCGCAAGCAAGTACTCCAACCCATTTTGGAGTCGGGGTCACTCTATTTCCTTCATCAGAAGTTAATCCACCACAAGTGGAAGTTCCTGTAGAGTCACCAGGCAATCTATTGGATATACTTAAAATGTCTGAACAACCGTCAACATCTAGGACTGTGTCGAATGACACAGCGACAGCAGAAGCCCCTGCCGTCACTCCGACAATGTTTGCCGGCATACCAGCTTTCCCGACTAGCTCACAACAGCTAGAAGGAGTCCACCAAGGGACTATTTCGACAGTGTGGTCTGTTCCAGTTTGTTCATCCGGAATAATATCCGGCAACTCTTATGTTGAGATTCGCCAGATTGATCCATTTGGAGGTCAATTTGGACAATCCAGTCCCCAAGGACAATCAATCCCCTTGAGTTCCGGATTGCTACCGTATGGGGGGTAGTACGCCCTTTCATTACCCCCTCTGGGAGGATATCCATACGGCAGTTCTCAACAGTATTCAGGTTATACTGGAATTACATCAAGTGGTTGGGTACCTATGCTACCTCAACAACCAAGGGTTGTATATTCTATGCAACAGTGTGTACCTATGACGAATATCCCGACCACACCAGCTATTGTAACAATGTCCCAAGTTCAAGTGATGCCTGTTGTATGTCAACCTCAGGTTTCTCAGGTTGTAATGCAATAGCCCCTTGACCCTGGGTCACAACCGCAATCGCCAACTGGTGGGGCGACACAGGTCCAAACGGGTACAATTACCCCACACCTTGGTCCAACGGTTAGCATAGCGCAACAGAACATGGCTTCACAACCATGGCTAGTGCAATACCAACAACCACAATTCCAACAAGTGTACCAAGGTTCTGAGCAGCAGATCTTTGCGAACAGTGGACAACCGTATATTCAAAACGGTCAAAACCAACCGCTTTACAGTGGTCAAGTCCACCAACCGTATCAGTCATACCAACATCAATTACATTATGCTGGTATGCAAAGACCCACTGCTCAAGCGATTCCATCGTACCCTGGTTATGCTTCGCCTAACCTGAATCAACAGTTGCCCTTTGTGGCAACTTTAGAGTTACCCGATTTACACCGGTTAACCAACGATCCGATTGCTTATGCCCCTTGGTGGCCAGCGATTCCTCACAAACTTCCATCTGACATTCCTAAATTCAATGGAAATCCAGGTGAAGACCCATCGAATCACGTGATGACTTTTCATCTGTGGTGTTCGTCGAACACCCTGAACGATGATTTGATAAGGCTTCGTCTTTTTCAGAGGACATTGACAGGTCCAGCGGCTAAATGGTATATTGAATTACCTAGAGCCTCTTTCGACAATTTTAGCTCCCTAGCCACGACTTTCTTAACCCATTTTCAATTACCGATAAGGTATGAAATGGGAACAGAAATATTAACCAACTTTAAACAGACAACTGCTACTCATATATCCGATCATATACATGAATGGCGTCGTCGTCGTAGGATGGTTAAAACATACGTTCCCGATCAGCTGTTAGCTGAATGGTTTATAAAGTCGTTACTTCCGGCTATAACGGAAGATGTGGCAAAGGGGGGAGTCGTAACAGAGGAGCAAGTTATCGCTCGTGCGCAGTATCTAGACTTAGTTTATACTCAGTCTGGCACGCTCTACGACAAAATACCTGACGCCCCTAGACTGGAATTTTCAATTCCTCCTCCTCCTAAATCCAATAGTGACTCTCATGCCGGCGATGGCGTGATTGGCACGGCAAACGCGAAATCGATAAAGGCTTCATCTAAGAAAGCCCGTAAGAATTCGGATCAAAATGCAAAAGAAGAAATTCTTGCTTCGGAAGTAAATGCCGTATCAGCAGATAAAGGCAAAGAAACCAATCAACCAGGAAGCAAGAAGAAACAAAACAAAGGGAAGAAGAAGAAATAGGGTGAATCATCTCCTGGAAAGAATTCTTCAAACCCTCCTGGGAAAGGGAAACTAAATTATCCATGTCAAATATGTGATGAAGAGGATCATTATACAAGGAATTGCCCTTTCAAAGCTGAGTTGAAAAGGTTCTTTAAAATTTCACAAACCTCAGCTGTGTTAACTGATCCATTTCCCAACCCAGGTCAAAATCTGGTTGATAATGGAAATGCTTCCTCGTCGCAAGTGCTTATGTTGTCGGTTTCAAAATAGCAGAATGATGCTTTGATTTCGACAAGGAACAAAGATTACGGGAATCCGCAGCTGTCGAACGACAAAGGTAAATATCAACCAAGTAGTTCGACAACAACTTCGACAGAAGTTGTACCGCCCATCATTCCTGAATTAACAATAAAACCGCCAAAGGGAGTAGTACACAAGTCGACATTTAATCCTCGCGCCAGAGCGGCGCAACATTATAACATAGTGGAAGATTTGGCCCAATCGCCATCCGTTATGTCGACTCTTGAAGTATTACAAAATTGCCCATCCCAAAGGCAGGCTTTGTTATCGGCTATTGGTGGGGTTGATCCTAAGGATTCCAATCTTGTATCCTTTGATCACAAAGGATACGATCCTCAGTTACCAGCTCAACTAGCTTTCCTTATTCAAGTGAAAGCCCTCAACAAAACTGTTCACCGAACAATTATTGATGAGGGGGCATCTACATGTATTATGTCGATGAGTTGCTGGAAAACTTTAGGATCTCCAACCTTGTCGCGATCTTCGACGACACTAAAAGCATTCAACGGAAGGACTTATACCCCGTACGGTATCCTTAATAACTTGAAAGTTGAACTAGGAGGAAAAACAGTGGAAATTGATGTTGAGGTCATCGATGGAAATCTTGACTATAACATCCTACTGGGAAGACCATGGATATATGCCATGGCAGCTGTTGTGTCGACTTATTTTAGGAAGATCGCATTCCCATTTGAAGGAGGGATTACGGTCGTCGACCAACAGAACTTCCTCCCTAATGGTTCACAAGTTACATGAAGCATTCCCATGATCCATGGAAGCAACCATTCGCTTCAAGACATTGGAGTAGGCCTACTGAAAGACCCCACATTGATGGGAACTTTCGCACTTCCACCTCCATTCTATGTAGGAGAAGTAGCATTCGTGAGAGCCTGCAACATGATATCTTCCACGAAGGTTGCAAAAGACGATGTCAACATGGATCATGCAATGGTTTTGCCCCCAAGCCCTATAGAAATATTGTAGCAATCAATGTTTCGGGCATGGGAGGTGAACCCAAATCAACGCTCGTCAAGCATTTGGGTAGATAGGTCTAAAGAATATGGTACCCCATTAGATCCTTGGTCGAGAGTACATGGGATTGAAGAAGGGATCTTACAATCAATGTTGAGTGAGGGGGCACCATGGAATGATCACCACCATCGTTCCCTTCTTTCGGAATATGAAGAAGATACTCATCGTGACCTTTATCACCCTTCAGTTTTTGAATTCCTATCAAATACTGTAAATACGGTCGATTCCGATCGAAACTTATCCAATATTGAAGAGACTCTAGCCATAAATATCTCAACTAAGACAAATGTTGTAGAGAATATTTATGTCGGCAAAGGTTGTTCCCCTTCAGAACTGGAAATATATAACGCTCTTTTTCGCGAATTTAGAGATGTCTTTGCTTGGTCATATGATGAAATGCTAGGCATAGACTCGAGTATCGTTGAACATGAAATTAAAATGTATCCTGATGTCAAACCAGTAATACAACGGCTTCGGCAGGTGCACCCCAAGAAAGCCGCTGCCATTAAAGCAGAAGTTGAAAAGCTCCTCCATGCTGGTTTCATCTACCCGGTTCCTCTAACCGATTGGGTATCGAATATTGTCCCTGTTATGAAAAAACAAGGGACAATCAGAGTGTGTGTCGATTATAGGGATGTAAACCAAGCTTGTCCAAAGGACAACTACCCTACACCCTTCATCGACCAGATAATTGATGAATGCGCCGGATGTGAAATCTTTTCATTTATGGATGGATTTTCGGGGTATAATCAAATAAATATCCACCCCCAGGACCAGTCAAAGACTGCATTTATTTGTCCGTGGGGCACATTCGCTTATCGGAAATTACCCTTTGGTTTAAAGAACGCAGGGGCAACGTTTCAGAGGGAAATGAATTATGCCTTCCATGACATCAAGAACATCGTTCAACCTTATCTCGACGATCTTCCGACTCATTCGCGAAAGCGGACTGATCATCCGCAGCATTTAAGAGCGATATTTCTACGTTGCCGACACTACAAGATAAGACTCAATCCGCACAAATGTGTGTTTTGCGTCGGTTCTGGTTGTTTACTTGGCTTTGTAGTCTCTAAGGATGGGATTCGTCTTGACCCTTGCAAGGTTCAGGCAATCATTAATTTGCCTCCACCTTCAAATTTGCTTCAGATTCAGAAACTCCAAGGGAAAGCAAACTTTCTGAGGAGGTTCATTCCAAATTACACAGAACTTGCTAAAGGTTATACTCGTCTTTTGAAAAAGGATGTACCTTTCGTCTGGGACCAGGTGGCGCAAGCTTCCTTTGATGCTCTGAAAGATTGTCTAGTAAAAGCATCATTAATGTACGCCCCGGACTATCAAAGAGATTTTAACCTGTATCTGGCTGCAGCGGATACGACCATTGCGATGGTTTTAGTTCAAGAAGTCGATGGAATTGAACATCCTATATATTATTTAAGTAAAAACTTAAATGATACAGAAAGGAAATATTCTTATGTTTAAAAACTAGCGCTTGCAGCTGTTCAAGCGATTGAAAGGTTTCGACATTATGTCCTCTTTCGGAAAACTACCATTTTATCAGATTGCAACCCCATGACTTATATACTGTCGCGACAGTTGCTGGGGGGCAAATATTCAAAATGGATAGCGATCCTTCAAGAGTTTGATCTGGAATTTGTAAAATCCAAATCAAAGAAAGCTCTAGTTTTCACAGAATTATTGTGCGATCTCCCATCATCGTCCAACGATGAAACATCAGAAGAGTCAATCGTGGACGAAAGTTTGTTTCTGATATCTACAAGCAATGAGTGGTATGGAGATATCATAATTTATCTCCAAACCCAAAAATTCAGGCCTAACACCTCTCACTCAGAACAAAAACGTATACGATACCAAGCTAAAGACTACATGATCGTCGGTGATACGCTTTACCGTCGTGGTATCGATACAGTTCTGAGGAGGTGCCTTACCCATGAGGAGGCCGAAAAAGCCCTGAATGAGTGTCATTCAGGCGCATGTGGGGGGCATCAATCTGGATATGCAACATCACAAAAAATCTTGCGAGCAGGATACTTCTAGCCAACCATGTTTAAAGATTGCATAACCGCAGTCAAAAGTTGCCATGCTTGTCAAATTTTCGATAGCAAAACCAGAAGACCACCCACACCTTTACAGCCAATAATTGTTGTTGGGCCTTTCGCCAAGTGGGGCATCGATTTCATGCAATGTAACCCCACCTCGACCGGGGGGCATGGGTATATCATAGTCGCTGTTGACTATTTTACCAAATGGGCCGAGGCGATGCCTACACTGGATAACACTGGTGAAACAGCTGCCCTTTTCTTTTTCAATCATGTAGTCGCCAGGTTCGGCATACCATAGGCTATAGTTACAAATCATGGGTCGCATTTTCGCAATCACATGATGGTCGAATTAGCTGCCAAGCTAGGGCTATCTCACGACAGCTCCACCCCGTATTATCCGCAAGCCAACGGACAAGTTGAAGCAATCAACAAAGTCCTGAAGCGCATGTTGCAAAGGATGATCGGGGTTCATAAAAGAAGGTGGCACCTAATCCTGTACTCAGCTTTGTGGGCTTACCGAACATCGGTAAAGAATGCGACCAGGTTCACGCCTTTTCAACTGGTGTATGGCCTGGAAGCAGTCTTGCCAATCCAGTGCGAAATTTCGTCGCTTAAACTCGCAATTGACCTCCTCCCCGGAACTTCGGAAGAAGAGGCTCGTTTCTTGGAATTAATCCAATTGGATGAAACCCGTCGTGATGCCGCTTTGGCTAACGAAGCCCATAAGAAACGAGTCAAGGCGCAGTTCGACAAAAATGTCAAACCCCGTGTCTTCTCAGAAGGTGACTTGGTCTTGCTTTATGACCAAGAATCCGATAAATTGGGAGCAGGTAAATTTAATTCCTTATGGATGGGCCCCTATATTGTTAAACGAGTGTTAGCAAAAGGAGCCTATGAGTTAATGGATTATGACGGAATCCCACTGGCGCAACCCCGTAATGGGTTGTACCTCAAGCGTTACTATGCTTAAATAGTAACCTATATGCTTTTGTTGTATTTTGTTTTCGCTAAAAGTGTTTGTTTTGGTCGAATGATCCACCTTTTACATTTATTGCAGATGTCAAACCTTCTGGAGACATGTGTTGGATATGCCGACGGAGCGAGTCGTAGTTCGCGGAACCTGTCCTCCGCAGCCTGGGCCATTTTTGATCCAAGCGGCGAGTTAGTAAGTTTCAGAGGTGTGTGTATTGGGCAATCAACGAATAACATCGCTGAGTATAGTGCATTGATAGAACTACTCTCTGATGCCATCACCCGTGGCATACGCCGACTAATTGTCAGGCTAGACTCACAGCTCGTGATACCACAACTCAATGCTATATATTCCGTTCGCAATCCAGCTATTTATCGCATGTTCCTAAGGGTTAAGACTTTGGAAAGACGATTTGATTCAATTCAATACCAGCATATTTCCAGAAACTTAAACACATTAACCGACTCATTAGCAAACTATGTGTTAGATAGACATTTGCGACATTTATAAAAAGAGATACATCATCAATGTTGTACATATGGATCATATAACTCAACCAAAATAAATCCCGAAAATCAAAATATATATAAGTTGTTTATCGTTCATACATAATGTTCTGTAACCAAGACGAAAATTGGTCATATGACCCAAAACTCAAAAATGCTAGGGGGCACCCTAGCCTAGTGATGCTCATGATAGCACGTCACGGCCTGTGCAATCATGCGCAAGAGACGAGTCCATCGTCTAGGCACACCAGTGGTATGGCGCTGCAACTGTAAAGGGAGCTCATCAATCCTCACATCGGGAATGCCGAGAGTAAGGCTCTCAACCTGCTCCTGCACAGCTGTAAGAATCTCTGCCACATCAAGATCGCGGAGAATAACTCTCCCAGCAGTCTCCCCTGCTGGGGCAGCAACTGGCGCTTTCGGGCGAGCTGCTGGACGAACAGGACCAACATCTGCATGCACACATGAGTTTGATTAAAGTCTTGATAGAATAAAGCACAAGGACATTATAAATAAGAACAGTAAACAGTAATATGGTCAAAGATTTTACCAATAGCGCCCCACTGTTCGCCATCCAGCAGTACCACGTCTGGATCACCTCGGAAATCCATGCCAACATACGGGTACTTGGAATAGACCATCTCCTGGCGCTCGAACCACCTGAAGAAGGTATCAGTGAAAGTAATCTGAGATTGACCAGCATGCCTAGACATGTGATCAACCCATCTCTGCATGCGTGGCTCGGTGGGAGAAGGCAAGTCGAGTGCGATATACTGAGGCTGCATCAGTGGTATTTTCTCCAAGGCAAAGGCAGTCAAAATAGAACCATACCCAAAGTTCTTCAGCTTCCCATCCTTTACCTTGGTCAATTGACTTTTCATCTGAGCAAGTACTGCATCACACCAGTTGAATACTTTCGGTTGGAGACACTCCAAGGCGTGCTGCACATAAGACCTGTTGGCAACATGTAGAGATGCACTACCGGCCATCCTACCAATAGTATACAGAATGGACCTGAGAGACCTGTCAGTGATCTCACGGATAACAACCTTGCCATCTCTGCTCGGCTGGGAACCTTCCCTGCAATACTGACGGACGTAATCTCTCACGGAGTCATTCCCCCGGGTCGAACCTGACAAAGAAATGGGGGCACCCCGCCTTGACAACCCAGTCAAGAAGTAAATGTCCTCTATGGTCAAGGGGATGGATTTTCCCCTAATCTGGAATACTTGGTTGATAGGATCCCAAGCATCAAGCATATACTGCAGTAAAGAGATCTGGGCTCTCATACTAGAGATACGGAAGAACTTCAGCAGGCCACAGTTCCGCAGCGCGTTCACTGTGACAGGGTCATGGAGGGCAATCATGTCCTCTTCTTCATGTTCTCGTTCTCGCCATGTAAGGGACATTTTGCTCAAAGATCCCTGCAAAACAAACAAGAGAAAGAGTAAGTCCCTGAATTTGATGAGAAACTGGCAAAATTTCATCAAAAACTGTGCATAGAACTGCTTTTCTGATATCAACGTAGTTGGCAAGTGTCCTACCTACGTTGAAGGTCAAACTGCCTTAAGGCAGCTTGACATTCAGCGCAGGTTTCGAATGGACTGCCTGCGTTGATGCCAGAGCGCCCTAGAAAAACCCCAGGGGCTCATGGGGACAGGAAAACAGGCACAAAACTGAAAAAGGAAACCATGAAAAGAAAGAGCTAGGGTTTAGCTCCTACCTGGTCCAGACGGCGCTGAAAATCGTCCGCAGAATCTCCCGGAATCAGCTGGTGAAAATCAAGGGGGAAGAGGCACCTCCAGAGCTCCAACAAACCAAGATCAAATGAAATGGTAAAATGAGAGGTAAAAACACCTTTTAATGGCTTTTTACGAAGTTCAAAGCGAAATATTAGGGTTATAATCTCATTTTCATGCAAATATTATTCATTTCTAACTAAGTTTGATGCAGCAATTGAGAATGCAGTACTATCATTGAAAAGAGAAAAGCTAGTTATGGTAAAAAATCAAAATTTGACTATATAATCGAGCAGTTTTAGCATAAATTTCATGCTCGTTAAAAAATAAACGCAAGATCCGAGCAGTTTTAACGCGGTCTTCATGCTCGTTAAAAAATAAATATAAGCAGTGAGCAGAGTTTCCTCCAGTGTTTAAGCTCATTTTTAACTAAAAAATGAACCTATCCCGGGAAATAACCACTGTGATCGTAAATTTATCAGCCGTTAAAGCCTTGGTCGTGTTTGCACCTACCACCTCCACTTTTCATTTGGCCGATCATTCACCTCCATATGATTGTTTACCCATTTTGAGGAACAGCTGCGAAGAGTGATTTCACCTAGCCATCCTTGTGACACTGCCGTGATTGGAAAATTCCAACCTGTGGGGAAAAATGCCTATGCAGGACGATCCTATCCACCTAAGGTGTGACAGCGCCTTAGGTGGATAGGATCGTCCTGCATAGGCATTTTTCCCACACACACCCCCATATTCATATTTGGAATTAGATAGATCTATTTCCAACTATATGTATGTATTATATTTGTGATTAAATGAGTGAGAAAAATATTTTTTGGTGTGCAATCGGATTTCATTGTGAGTCAACCTAATATCACTTAAGTGTAAACCTTGATTTACTATGTTTGTGATAAGAGAAATCATGAATACCTGATAATTTTAATGGTAACAGTAAGGATCCATCTTCTATCATTTGAGTGGAAATTTATTGAGCTGGAGGGAATAATGGATGAGTGTTTGCTCATCACTAGAAAGTAGTAAATAGTGGATGTCCAGGAGATGTTAGTTGAACACTGGAAAGTGTTTGTTGAACAATATTAGTGTCCATTTATGTTTGAAACTTAGGTTAAGTGGAGAGATGGAGAGAGAGAGGTGGGAGAGAAAGGGAGAGAGAGGAAGGAAGAGAGAGAGCACTTGAGAGAGAGAGTAGAGAGGGAGCGAGAGAGGCAGAGGGTTGTAAGAAGAAATTAAAAAATAGAGAAAGGTGGAGAGAGAGAGGGAGTGATAAGGGAGATGGAGAGAGAAGGGGAGAGGAGAGTAGGAGTGAAGAGATACAAAAGGGGGAAAACAGGGAGATAAGGGGAAGAGAGAGAGGGAGGGGGAGGGAGACGAAGGTAGAGATAGATAGATATGGAGAAAGAGTGTGTATGTTTTGGGCGTGATATAGAGATACAAAAGAGAGATAGAGATATAGATGGAAGGTGAAGAGAGGGAGAGAGGGAGAGATAGATATATATGTAGAGAGGGAGCATGTGTGTTTGAAATGGTGGGATAGAGAGACAAAGAATGAGAGATGGAGGCAGATATAGATATAGATGGAGGGGGGAGAGAGGGAAGAATATTTCTTTCACTAGATGCATTTATTTTAGTGTAGATGGTGATTTATAATCCTATCTAATTTATTGCACTGAAGGATATAAACTGAAGGTGAGGGGAGAGGAGGAATGAAGAGAGATAGAAGGAAAGGAGTGAGAGAGGGAGAGAAGGGTAAGAGAGAAAGAGGGAGATCGGGAGAGAGAGAAGGAGAGGGGAGGGAGATAGTAACAAGGTTGGAGGGAAGATAGGGGGAGAGAGAGAGAGATGGAGGGAGAGAGAGGGAGAGAGAGGAAGGAGAAGAGAGAGGAAGAGAGAGGGAGGGACAAAGAGATGGAGTTGGAAGGGGACAGAGGGTAGGAAGAATAAATACATAGAGAGAGAAAAGTGGAGAGAGAGAGAGGGAGTGACAAGAGAGAGATGGAGAGGGAGTGTGTATGTTTCGATGCGAGATAGAGAGACAAAGGAGAGATAGAGGGAGATATAGATATAGATGGAGGGTGGAGAGAGGGAAGCCAATTTCTTGCACTAGATGCATTAATTTTAGTGGAGATGGTGATTTCTAATCCTATTTGATTGTTTGCACTAGATGCATTGATTTCAGTGTAGATGTTGATTTATAATCCTATTTGATTGTTTGCGCTAGATGCATTGATTTTAGTGTATATGTTTTCTAATTGTAACAACCCTAGTGAAAATACCATATAATAAAAGCTAATAAAGGAAAAAATAATAACCATGGTTGATGGGACACTTATTCCAAGCTAAATGTTGGGCATGACATCCTAGGGGGTGTTCATTTGGTTGCTTATGGCTAAGAAAATTGGCAAAGGCAATGGATAAGGCTTTAGAAAGGCAAAATGGCACTTATTTATAAAAATAATGGAAAATAGGAGAAAAGGAAGGTGAAAGGTCACAGGTTGCATGTGAGGAGGAAATTGAAGGAAAATAATGGAAAATAAAGAAAATATAGGCCTCATTGATAAAAAGGCTTATGAGGATCAGTTGGCAAGCTCTTAGTCATTGTAAGATCTTAGCTCAAACTTTTCCTATGGTTATGCATGGGATCAAGAAAGGTAATGAAGGCAATATGAAGGAAGGAGAAAGCAAGGAAGAGTAGGATCAAGCAACTACAACATGATTCTCTACAAGTATCACTTTGCATGTGTGATTTCCTTGCTAGATTTGGCATGCATGGTATTGCAAGTGGTTCTTTTGCTATTATGGCATGGGTTTTTCCAAGTGTAACAATGTTTTCATCCTAGCCTTTCCATTTCTGGATAGCCATGGTGTGAAGTGGTTCTCATCTTTTGGTTGAGATGGATTGGTGGATGAATTCGAAGTTGAGTGAAGTGGATCTCCGAAATGATATAATACATGGCATAGTAACCCCTGAACCAGACTATGGGTTGCAGTAAATCCATATTTTTTGTTGCCTTAGATGGACTAGGAATCCTTGTCAGTGACTGGCAGGATATACGATAAAGCCTAGAGGTGGTTTTCTCTTTTTTGGCCCTAGTACTTCCGGGTTGGGATATGTGGTAAATCCTGGAGAGTGGATCTCAGTTTATGGCCTAGTGATTTGGTGTGGATTGTGGTAAAGCCTGAGAGATTGGGGTCTTGGTTTAGGGCCTAGTGATCTGGGCTTGGTTTGCAGTAAAGCTCGAGAGACTAGGATATAGGAAAATTCCTTATGGTGTAGCTGGAGAAATCCCATGGCATCCATGCTTGTTTGGCCTAGTGATTAGGTGGAGATCACGATAAAGCCTATTTTGATGTGCTCATTACATTGGCCTAGTGATCCGAGATGGATTATGGTAAAGCCTAGTTTCTATTGATGAGGGTGAGGCGGTTTAGCCTCGATATTTCTTGTTTGGTTCTTTTTCCTTGAGTCCCACATTCATTCTTGGAATATGGCATGGGGGTGAATGGCTGAAGAGAGATTTGGCTTAGCCATTGTATGATCAGGTGGAGCGTGTAAGTCCTATCCTGAGTTTGGCTTTTGCATCATTAATGAAAGTTTATTTCTCGTATTTCTATGAGAATTTTGATGGATTATATGTGGTCTATATGGTTTTACTTTCATGAGTATTTATTTTGTTATTATGCTGGTTATACATGTGTTTTATGACAACAACTATGCACGACTCTCAGCATGTTTTTTCTTGTGAATGAATGGATAATGTATCTATGGCCTAATAGATGATAATGCAAAAAATGACATGAGGGAATATTGGTTCATATAGATTCTCATATACGTACGAGATCCCTGCACTTAATTATGTTATTTACACCTGTAGGTTACATGTTGATGATATGTTTGATGAAATTCCTGGCATGGCTAGTAGGGGTCTGATTAAGGTCTTGTTTAACTTATTTATTTTGCATCATTATTTCCTTGTTCTTTAATGCTCCTAAGTGATCATTCCATTCTGGGTAATGACCTGGGCTCTGGGCCTAAAAAAGTGGATCAAATCTTGGGGTCATTGGCATAACATTGGAAAATTGGGTCTTTGGACACTGGAAGACAAGCCTGTGAGAGTGACTTTGGGTTTTTGGATGCTCTCATGCCTATAGAATGAGAGTGATTCAGGCTTAAGATGTCCAAAACATCAGTGTGACCCATCAACATTATGTATGAGTGGCTGAAATGTCTCTTGAGGGTTTTGTTGTTCATGTGAATAGGTTGGTTGATGTGTTCCATCAATTCCACTTCCTTAAGGTTACATAGGAGGTCGAATCCAATCATAGTAGATGTTGGCCTATGGGGGCTTGACCTAGGTTTAGATTTATCTAGCCAAACAAATCCCTACACTACTAGCCCTTTCGGCATCAGCCCGCGGAGCACGGACTGAAGTCTCACCTGAAGCAGTATGGGGGGATGCTTGAACCAAGCTTCTGCACCCTTGATATGTCTGAGATGTCAATTTAGTCCAACTAGATATGTATTTGCGCAGGTCGTTTCGTGCACTGTTCCAACCTTCAATACCTTCGTGATCTGTTATAATCATCTTTCACGCAACCCTAACCAAGGTTTGAGATGCTTTTGCACTAGTAGGGCAGCGAACTGCACTATTTCCCCAAACTACACTGCGTATCTTACTTATCCTCTTAACACATCTTAGTTAACTTTGTGTAAACAAATATTCTATCTTGCATTCACTTAATCAATACAATTATACACATTCACATCATATAATTATTAGAAGTGAATTTCATACCCAAGATAACATATGCATGAAACAGGAAATAACTACACATAAATGATAGGAAACTTCTCTTTATTAATACTTCCAACTATTACAGACTCGACTCGCCCTGCACACTTAGCTGCAAACTACTAGGCCTCTGCGCACTCAACTGCAGAGCCTTCTCCTACTCTACGACCCAAAACTAGACTTTTCTCCATAGGTCTATCTTGCATACATCATATGTTCATCTTTTCTTATCCCTTGATCTCTTAACTACTTAGAGCCGCACTCTATTTATACAATCCCATGGTCCACGGACCATGGGTAGATCCCTACAGCCAACATTACAATAACAAAACTGAGGGTGGACAACCCTATGACTCTTTTACAAACTACGCACTCTGCACCCACAAAATGTGGCGTATTTACATCAGAATTACATTCTTTCACCAAAATCTAGGCTCTAAGCCCCAAAATTTCCCTTGGGGGATCTCGCACCAACAAGACCCCAACAAAAACATCGTGACTCACCATCAAGTCAATCTTTTGGTGTGGAGATCTTTGTGCGAAGACCTTCCAACTCTGACTAGATCACTAGAAGCTCGACAACAGACTAAGTGGCTACCTGTTGTACTACCTTGATGTGCTATTCAGTGAGTGTTGTGGCTGAACTACTACCCTGGATCCTTTCCTGCAGTGCTTGTAGCTGCGTGAGCTTTGCTTCATTGGAGGTTGTAATGGTGTACACCTCATCAACTCGTGGCTGTAAGCATGCCTTCAAAACTGCTTTTTTATGCTGAGCAACATCCACCTGCTTCTTGAGCCCTTTAGCTTACTGCATCCTGTCGAGCCTCTGTGTAAGGGAAATCGTCTACGCAGTCCCTTTTACTTTGTCGTATATCTACTGTAGCTCGCATGCCTCTGTCTCTAGGTGTTGTATGTTTGGATCCTCCTGTAGGGTGGTGAGGACCTTGAACGACTGCTCAAACAAATTTGTGCAGTCTGTCACTATAGTGTTGACCGCCGCCATTGTTGTGGTAATTACGATGCCGCGTTGTTCCTTAACCTCCAATGGAGTTGAAGGTTGCACCTTCAACTGCACTTCTACTATCTGAAGGTTCAGCTCTAGCTGAACCCTGGCCATTTCCTCTTTTGCCTTGCGCACCCTTGCTACTAATTTCCAGACACACGCCTCCACTGGTTCTTCTGCTTGGATGGCCAACTCTGAGTCCATCTAGTAGGCGTCATCTACCACCTACACTATTTGTATGTTCTGTGCCACTACCTCGTCGCTGTAGGCTCAAATATTCCATGTTGATGCGCTACTCGCTCATTACCTGGAGCGCGCGATCCTCCCTGGTTCGTAGTTCTATAGTGACTCCATCTTGCAAAATATAGAGTGTCTCCCGAGGGAGCGCAGCCACGTTTAATTCGATTCCCTTCAACCCACTGACCATAGGCCTGTCGGCCTCATTTTTTGTAACAAGTGCACCATCTAGTAGAACTATTGTGTTAGTCATCTGGGCCAGCAACATTTCCTCGGTTGTGGACATGCCTACTACGAGGCTAGTGGACATAGTGCCAGCCTATGGAGTGCGCACCTGCAACTCCTGTATCTGTGTCCGGAGAGCCCCCAACACCATCTGGTGTTGCTCCTCAAACTGCTGGAGGGCCTCCATGGTGATGTCCCTCACCATCTCGCCAATATCATGGAGATCCCCCTTAGTGAGGGTGATTGGGTCAAACAAAATCTTTGAAGCCTTCGACTTCTTTCACGGCCCTACCTGTTCTCTCGAGCACAGATGTTCTAGCTGGGTGGAGCTGTCTACGAGTCTGCACCACCTTGCTATATATCGGTCTCCGACTCAGGTGAAGGTGACTTCTATCCTTTGCACTCTTCTTCTTCTATCTTTTGCTGCTCTTCTTCCAACTTTGCAGCGTCGCGCGCCACCTGGGCCTTAGCCACTGCTTCTTCCTTCCTACGTTTCTCTACCAACTGCGCCATCCATAGTTTCGCCTCTTCCTTCTTTCACTGCACGTTACATACCTTGTTTAGTGCATTGCACACCTTGTTGAGTGCCTCTGCACGTAGAATCTTTTGTGCGATAGCTCCTCCTGCATAATGTCTTCCCAACATTAAGAGCCATTTTCACCTTTGTCCCTCCAACACATGCTTATTGACCAGGTCTTTCAGCACAAAGTACATGTGCATCCGCGCAGGTTGGGGCTCTTTTCCATAGGCCTGCATCCTCTTGGCTAGATGTGTGCGTGAACCATCCTATCCATTGTACTTATCTGTCAGTCACACCCTAGGCTTCCCAAATCATGTGTGCATCATTCTCCTACATTCGCGCCAGTCGTCAAAGCTCCCTTTGTGCGTACCCCACCATCTCGCGAGTGTAGCGCGCAGTACCCAGTCCAAGGCTTGGAATCATTTCTTTTTCGGTACTTCTCTTTCAAATTTATCCAAGAAGGTATCTACCTCACTTAAACCATCATAAGTAGGCAGGTCTCTTACTTCTATCGATACGAAGCATAGCGACCTTGTCATCATATTACAATTCAGTGCAGGTACCTCATGTAACCAATTCTGCTATCGCTCTGTTTCCTCATCCAAATCCGAAGTACAAGACCTTTCGCGCTCCTATGAAATCTGCCCATCCATGGTGGGATTCACCTAGTCCTGGTCTTGTGCTGTTATCTTATAGATGTAGTCCAAATCATCATCACTTTCATAGTCACGCACCGGGTCTATATAACGCGATCCTTCAGCGTGGTCTAGGGGTACAACTACGCATAGTGACTTGTTTTCAAAAAAAAAATTGTGCTTCTTCATATTGATTACCCCATTCATGTCAATGGCCCAGTCAATTCCTAAGAGCGCGGGGTAGGGATTTCTATCATCAACAATCTCTATCACTTCAAAATCTGCTAGCGCACTCGCTCCCTCAATATCCATAGTTATTCCATGAAATCACCCCATGGGTATTGTTTTCTGCTGGTTCACCATCCTTAGTTGAATTGGAGACCACTGCAGCATAGGCCGCCCCATTTGCTCCCATGTCTGCTTCGACAGAACATTTTCATCTAATCCCAAATCTAGAATTAATTGGTCCATCTCATATTCTCTGATCTGCGCAGTTAGTCTCATCTCTCTTCCTGTTCTTGTCTTATGCCTTATGATCTTCCGGACTACAAGCGTTCTCTTGGCGCAGTCCCAACACATCTGTTGATGAGTTCCTGTAACCATTTCACCACCTTACTATTGCATAGTAGCTTCATACATGTTTCCAGGAACGTTGTGAGCATAGATGGGTCCATCTTTGGCTTCGGTTTATCTTTCCTTCCTAAAGTGGAGGCATCAACGAAGCTCTTCTTAGCTTCCATGAAGGTTTCCTGAGTGCGCTCCAAATCACTCTCCACTTCTTTTGTTGGAGCTTTGCGAACCCAAGTACTATCTTCTGGTTGTTTTCCTTTGTCATCTCCCATCACAATTCCACTTTGGAGAATAATTTTCACATTCAAATCTTCCTCACATGGCTCAGAATTCATCATCTGTAGGTTCTGAGTCAGGGGAGGCAGTAGCGCTCCTTTGTCGCGTATCCTAGCTATCAGTGTAGGACAATCTTCTGTCTCATGATCAAACAAGGTGTAATACAAAAATGACGGGCATGTTGGATTCGTGCAATTGTGGGCATAATGTCCTAGCCCTCTACAATTGTAGAATATCAACTGTCCGCGACCTCTTCCAGGTCCTCCTCTGCCTCGGCCTCGTTCGTGCCCCTGAAATCCTGTTCACGCCATTCCTACATTTTGGTCAAGGGGCTGCGTTTCGGCCTGAACTCTGTAGGTGGGAGTTCTATCCATCATCAACTCATAGCTTCTACAAGTGCACTCATCATGTCCCACTGACCTACAAAATTTACAGAATAATTGTTGCGAATTTTGTGTATACTTCTATAAGAAGTGACAATTGTCATTGGCATGTTTTCCTGCTATTTGACAAATTGCGCACCACAAAGCAGGCACCATGCTAGGTCCTGCTTGCGCTTTCGGCCTTAAGGGAATTGATCCTCCTCTTGTAAGGTAATTTGTGAAAGTAGGGCAGTGGTCCCATACCTCTTTGCACACTTCTGGTCGAGCTGTCTTGTCTTGTTTCAGAGTCTGCATGTCAAGGCATAAATTCTTCAGCTGCACGTGGATCTACTAAACTCCTAAGTTAGGATATTTCATCAGGGTCTCATGTAGCCTCATAGAAATCTCTAAGGCCTCCACCTGAGTCACTATCTTTTGCTGTGATAACACACTCGCTAAATGTGGCATTAGTGAAGCTACAAACCACTCACGATGATGTCCATCCTTCAAATTCATATTAGCTTCACGAATCGTACATTTCAGCCTCTGATCCAATTCCCAAGGTGTCTCACCTGGTAGCATTGTGATCTCTTTGAATCCAATGATCGACTATGCTTCAGACTTTGGCTTGATAAATTCTCTATTTAGCACTGCTTGGATATCTGCGATTCTTGCATTTGGATTATCATTGGAGTGCTTAATATACTAGGTCAGTGTGCGGTCCTACAAGGCACTAACCAGTGTCATTTTCTTTATATTGTCATTTGTAACTCCTTACACTTCCCATACATCCCTTACCACGAACCAGAATTGGTCCAGATCCTCATTTCCCAAACCTTTGAACACATGAAACTTCACTATGCTTTCCATATTGAATCACGGTGGTGGTGGAGGTGGTACGAGTGAAGATGGAGGTGATGGTGGTGAAGCTAGTGGTGGTGTGGGTGGAGGTGGTATTCGTGGAATTCTTTTCCTTATCAGATGGATCACACTTCATGGTGAGACCTTCGCGAGCTCTTCCTCGTCCCCTCGCGGAGGTGAAATCAAGGGGCTAGTTTTTGGTCCCTTATTTCCTTTGTTCTTGTAAGCTTTTCCACTTCATGTAGCCCTAAACATCAAGGTAACTGCATAACCCTCTTTTCGCACAATAGCATTTTAATCCAAGTATTCAAAGAATTTACGTACTTACCTCGTGGTCCTTTGAGAAAGCGTCGCTCTGCCTCGCTGTAGCTAACTGAGGTGTCAACCACGAACTCAGTAATGAATCCTCCTATAATATGATCGAGCCAATGATCAACGACGTGCATGATCTTATCCTCCAATGCTTCCAACCTTCACACTAACTCTAGGGTCCACACAATAGGACCATCAAGCTTCCACCTTCCTTGGCTATCTGCTAGCTTCGTGATCCACTCATAGAGTTTAGTAGGGAAGGATTCAAAGAAGATTTTGTGGATCTCCGTATAAAGGTAGCAGTCTAACCACTCTTCTTTTGACAGTTGCGGGTTCCCATTCTCTTGTGCCGTGAACTCATGAATTTTTCTATTTAACTAGCCTTCAATTTCTTTCTTAGTTGGATTCCAATGATATGACATCAGACATCTCTATGCAGATTCCAATCCCAACAAAACTGGGTAAAACCCTTTGTGATCTCGGCGTAGTTAGGAATGAATCAATGTAAAAAATTTGCTTTCCCTTGCAAACTTTGGAGTTGGCGAAGACTCGAAGGAGGAGGCAATTTGACAATAGCTTCAACCTTCAAGGTATCGACGTGAATGTCGGCTTTCGAAAAAACAAACCCCAGTAACCGACTTGTTTCTCTACATAAAACACACTTGTGTGGATTCAACCTAATTTGATAATGCCTACACCTCATAAAGATTGCACGTAAATGGATGAGATGATCAGCTCGGTGTAATGAATGAGCAGGTAAATCATCAAGATAGGGTTGCACAATGTGCTTGATGTCATGAAACGCGTAAGACATGGCTCTTTGAAAAGTTGCCTCGGCGTTCTTGAGCCCAAAAGGTAATTTTCAATAAGAAAATGTCCCCCATGGACAAATGAAAGCCATTTTTGGTTGATCAGTAGGTAGAATATTTATTTGATTGTATCCGGAAAAACCATCCATGAAGGAGAATATTTCACTGTCGGCACAATCATCAATGATTTGATCGATATAGGGAGTTGGGTAATTGTCTTTTGGACAGGCTCGATTAATATCCCTATAATCGATATATATTCTTATTGTTCCTTGCTTTTTGTTAACGGGAACAATATTCAATACCCAATCCGTTAAGGGAATTGGATAAATGAAACCCACTTTAAGTAATATTTCAACTTCTGCCTTAATAGGAGTAGCTTTTCGCGGGTGGATCTGACGCAAATTTTGTAGGATGGGTTTAGCATCCGGGTAAGTTTTCATTTCATGAACAACAATTGCTGGGTCAATTCCTGGCATTTCCTCATATGACCAGGCAAACACGTCGCAGAATTCTTGAAATAGGGCCTTATATGTTTGAATTTAAACTTCCGTACAAGAGGCACCTATATGAATGTTTTCAACAATTCCAGGCTTAACCGAAATGTCAATAGGAATAGTTTGAGAAATGTTTCCCAAATTTAACTCAGAATCAGGATTTTTCATTGGATTTTGAGGTTCCTTGACATAATCAGTCGTAAAAATAGATGAAAAATAATTTTCAAAGCGATCAATCTCAGGTAAAAACGAAGATCTATGATGAAGATCTTCCCATGGTAAATCATCAACACACGGGATTTCACGAATTTTCCCATCAGTGTGAACAAGTTCAGAAAACGTTGTTGAATCTGAGTTTGATGTTGAAAGTGATTCTTCATGGACTACATTCATTAAGTCAATTTCGGTCGAAGAAGGGTTAGAAAACGACTGCACGGCTTGATACGCAATTTCATATGGACTCAAAGGCATAGCATCACCAAATGAATCTACCTCAGATTCGGAAGGTACGATCCAAGGATCATCATAAACAATAGTGTTTGATGAAATCATATGAATGGTTGCAGTAGAAGACGACGCGTTTGGAGGAGGAAAGGAAAAAGTTCCTAGTAAACCAAAATCTTTAACTAATCCTACTCCAACATCCTTATAAGGGATAGTTGTTTTGCCGACATGTTGAATACTTTCAGAAGAGGCTGGGTCGGATAAAAAGTAAGTTAGCTGGTCTATGGTTACGATATTTCCATTATGAGGGAACTTTATAAGCCGAAAGACTGATGAAACAACAGCTGTCATAGTGTAAGACCAACTACGACCCAAGAGAAGGTTGTAATCTAGAGGGGCATCAACCACCTCCACATCTAGATTAATAGTTTTGCCTTCAATCCCTATAGGTAAATATTGTAGAATGCCAAAAGAATGGAACCCATGGCCATCAAAGGCTTTTAGAATCATCGGGGATTGATTAAGTGTAGGAGAACCAAGCGATCTCCAACACTGGATTGATATAATACACGTTGAAGCTCCCTCATCAATCACAGTCCTATAACAAGGTCTGTTTTTGACTAACACTGGAATATGGAAATCCATTTGATGAGGTAAGCAAGGTGTACTATTTTCTAGATTGAAAATTATAAGGTTCGAGTCCTGAATGTCAACAGCTCCTATAGCCGACAATAGCAATTTACACTGTACTGGACATGATTGCAACACCTCCAAAGCCGACATTGTTGAAGTTGAAATAGCCAAATATTCAACAATGTTATAGTTCTGAGCCGCTCTCGCATGTGGATTGAAAGCTGACTTTCGAAGTATACCCTTGGCGGGCGGTTTGATTACTAAGTCTGGGTTAGGTTTCTCTACATGTAGTGGATCGGAACCGGGAGTTGAAGTTGATGGGTTCGAATTAGAAGATTCTTCTTCCTTACCACCAACAGGACTTTTACTTCCATAATCATGCGATTGTGTTGCAATCCTAACATGGGACATCATCATTATGGGTTCTTCTGAGGCATTTGAGGAAGAACCTATCATCTTACTATCTTGACTAGGAAAAGGATCCTTCAAAACATCAGGCGTTTGGGAACCCTTGATGATTTTTGCAACCTCAGTGCGATGAGGGCAGTCTCTTGTAAAATGTTCTTCGTCACAAATGAGACAAGGATAACGAGGTTTGCGTTTCTCATCAATAGATTCCGTTTTTTCTATTTTCTCTTTCGAATTTTTGTCTGTTTTATTTTTCTTCTTCCCTTTCTTTTTACCATCGGATTTTGATTTGGCTGTAGATGACTCTACAACATGAATATCGGTGGAAATTTCTGTGGAAGAATCTCCTATCAGGGAATCTGGTAAAGTTATGATAGGAGAAGATTTCTTGGAAGATTTCTTCTTATTTTTGGTATTAACAGTACCAATCATACCATCAGCGGCATGAGACCTTGAACGAGCTGCAGTTATTTGATTTTGTTTAGGAAGGTCAGAGATTTTCTTGTGTAACGTACCTGATTGCATATAAACTAAGTCAAGGTACTGAGCTTGAGCAATTACTTGCTCTTCAGTAACGACTCCTGCCTTAGCTACATCCTTAGTGATTTTCGGTAATAAAGATTTGACAAACCATTCTGCTAAGATCTGATCCAGAATAAAAGCTTTCACTGAATGTCGTCGACGTCTCCATTCATGAATGTGATCGGAAATGTAAGTGGACGTTGACTATTTTAATGAAGTTAATAATTCCGTGCCATTGTCATATCTGACTGGAAACTAAAAATGAGTTAAAAACGAAGTAGCTAACTGACTAAAGTTATAAAAAGTGGCTCGCGGTAACTCAGTGTACCACTTGGCCACAAGACCAATTAGAGTGTGTTGAAAAAGCCTTAAACGGATTGAATCATCTGAAATGGAGTTAGACGCACACCAGAGGTGATAAGTCATCACATGGTTCGACGGGTCCTCTCCTGATTTGCCTTCAAACTTAGGAATATCACTAGGCAACTTATTCGGAATTGGCGGCCAAAACAGAAGATAGTTAATTGGATCATTCATAAGGCGCGACAAGTCAGGCAAGCCCAAAGTTGCAATGAACAGTAACTGACGATTAGGGTCCCTAAAACCCTGGGTCATGAGACCAACCCCAGGAGGAGGATATCCAGGATAACTAGGAATTGGAATTGCATTGGGGATATTATATCCTCCCGGAAAACCAGGATTAACCGGACCATACTGGGGTTGTTGATATGTATATCTAGGGTACGGTTGATACTGATAGACTAGCTGTTGCATAGCAGGACCGAATTGGTATTGTCCTTGGTACGGTTGATAAGTAAATTGAGGTTGACTTGTGACAACCGTACTTGGACTAGGTTGTCCTACAGGCATTTGAATCGAAGTCTGAATTGTGGGTCCAGACTAAGGTAAAGATGCTTGAGGAGTTGATACAGGAACAGTAGAAACCAGAGTTGTTGATACTCCATAAGTAGGTGGGGTAGATTGAACAGATGTTGCAGCAGTTGTAGCTGTCATTTGAGGCAGAGTTCGAGGCGAACTAGGCCCAGGCTGAGAAACTACAGAAGGTGCAGAAGTTTGAATAGTAGACTGGATAGGTTGCTGGGTTGAACCAGAAACCAAGGGTTGTCCAAATTTAGATGACAACTCCACATTCGGTTGCAAGATCTGTTGTGATTGAGATGGATCCCACACTAAGTTCATTCTGGGGTATGGACCCATAGAAGGTTGAGCATATTGAGGACCATAACCGAGTTGAAGGTAGGGTTGATAATTCAAAGGTACATTTCTAGCTCCTTGGACAAATGAATGACCGGAAGGTGGTTGGAAACCTTGGGTTGGGTACTGACCTTGAGGTTGATAACCTTGAGGCACGTACCGATATTGGGGTTGACCTTGAGGTACATATTGATACTGGGTTTGACCCTGGGGTACATACTGAGTCTGGGGTTGACCTAGAGGAATGTACTGTCCTGTAGGTATGTAGTGTCCTTGAGGTTTCCCCCCAGGCGGTAATTGGGTACCTTGAGGCTGCCCCCCAGGTGATAATTGAGGACCTTGAGGCTGCCCCCCAGGCGGTAACTGGCCACCTTGAGGTTGCAGATTTGGAATGGTACCTGACATCATAAGAATATCTTCTACACTCAACGGCTTAGTTCCGTTATTACCAGTTAATAACCCTTGTTCAATAGGTTGAGGAGATGCTCCAGAAAAAGTACCAGTAAGTGATTGATGCCCAGAGGGAATAGAAGGACTGCCATATAAAAAGGTTTCTGGAGATTGAGAAAACATGGATGACTGTCTCGACATATTTAACGGAGGATAATAACCCCTAGGTGTTGGATGAAAAGGAATGCGAGGTGGTGAAAAACTTAGTCCTGGGTTTTCCAAAAAATTGGTCAATGAAAGCTACCAAGCGTCCCTCCTAGGTGGATTGTAAAAGATTGATTCACGCTCCCTAAGTTCTATAGCTGGTTGATTTTCAGGGATAGGGATACCTTCTACCGGAGTAACAAGTTTTTCAATAGCAATAAGTCCAGAAGGAATATTATGGGTAATGACTCTTTCTACCCTGGGTGAACCGGGACCACTGGAAGTTGGAGAGGCAAATCCTGATGTTGGAGTAGCAGCAGGTTCAGTTTCAGGTTTAGATATTTCAGGTTCCTTGGCTAAATCACTAGTAGAAGAAAAACTACCAGTAACTTCGGAAAATTAAATAGGTTCTAAAATATACTCTGGTGCTTGAACTTGGTAATCAGGATGTACAACCAAAGAAGACTCCCCTTCTTCAGGTGACCCAACTCTACTGTCACTAGGAGTTACAAGAGCTCGTAGCCCTTCAAGCTAGCTTGGTGAAAACTCAGGAGGTTGGCCCTGAAGTCTATGGGACTTCGTCGATAATTCAACGACGATTAAATATTTTAACTACTTCACACGCAAACAAAGAAAAATCTCAATGAAAACCACCTAAAGTCTCTAAAGAACCAAACAATTTTGAATCACACACCTAAAGAATCTAGGAGGTCAAACCACACACAAACAGTAACTTTCCGTACCGAAAACACTAGTTGGTGATGAAATCCAACATCGCAGAATTCAATACAGAAATGGTGGTTGGACCAGTTACACCGGCAACCTGCTTAATGAATAGAGTGGCACAAGTTTCTCCACTAAACCGTCTCGAGTGAAGAGAACCCCCCAGAAAATCCAAGTGAGTCTAACTGACATCTGTTCCAGGTACAATGGGATCTTCCCTCCACCGTCACCTTAGGAAACAATCCTATAGAATATGTTCACTATGGTTACCAACGGAAACAAATATACCTGGGGGAACAGTCTGTGATTCGATAAACACGCAAGGGCAGAGTAGCAAGCTCAATCCCCTTGAAGGCTCCTTGACATAATCCAAGGTTTACCAACAAGTGACCCCAGGCTCCTCAACAATGGTTAATCCGAGGTTTACCATTTTTAATACGTGTATATCTAGTATCGTTCCCAATGAGGAAGGATTGATTACCCCACTGGTTTGGACACGATCTCGTGCTTGACTCCTATAAGAGGAGCTTCCGAGAGCATAGATGTAACAATTGGAATTTATCTCCTACCGCAAGATATAGCTACTTGTTTGTTTTGCTATCGTGGAGAGTTAATTACTCCCTACTCCAAGATACTAGCCTAAGCTATGTTGGTGATACGAGCCCTAGAAATAAAAAGATTACTAGATAGATTTTACTTTAAGCGTTATTTTTATTGGTTTTTTCTTAAGTCAAAAGGTGTGGAGATGAAACTTATGGTGTGAAGACTCGACTCCAAATCACTAAAAATGCACTTAAGATGAAAAACAATCCTTTTTCTTGAATGAATTTCTAGCTAGAGAAAGAGTTGAGAATGCAAATGCTTGTAAAAACAAATCTTTCCTTAACAAACAAATAAAAAGAAGAACTTTTTGTCTTTTCCAATACACTCAAAAACGAGACAACTAGTTATGCTCACGAAAATTTCCTTTTTCTTTTCAAACATTCAAATACTACAAAAACAAACTTTTTCAAAAGATTTTTTTTTATTTTATAAAACACTGAAAACTATAGAAAAATCTAATCTTGAGATCTATAAATTCTAAAAAAAACTATTTGAAGTAAAATCTTACAAGATTTCTTTTCAAGGATGTTTTACTTAGTTATGAACAAACTAAGGACTAATTTGTCCAGAATCACAAATCAGTCAAAAAACAACCAGCTTTTATTTTCTTTTCTAAAAATGAAATCCAAAACTTTCAACACAAGTCCTTTCGAAGTTTCACAAAGAGAAAAACAAGATGGATTCCTCAACAAAGGTAGATTTTTCAAAACGGTCAGACTAGTAAGAAGGCCAACAAAAACCAAGGTGATCTAAGGTTTCTAAGGCTTTTAAGCTCTGAGTTACTACAAGACCAAACAAAAATCAAGCCCGGCACACAAAACTCCTAGGAATTTCACCTAAAACCCTAATGCTAATGGAATTGACCTAAGAAAAGTTCCTAACAAGTCACGTGCACATCTAGGCAGAGGCTAAAAACACATAAAAAAATCCTAAGCTGACTGAAAGAGAAAATTTCAAGTTTTTCAAAATTTTGACAGGGTCCGCAGGCCCCTAGTATACCCAGGTGTGGTACTGCTCTGTGTGTAAAACAAAAGTGCGGGGATGTCCGCACTGTGTTACAAGCAGAGGGTGCGGTCCTCTCCCAAAAGTATGAAAAACAAAAAATAATTCAAGATCTACTAAACCTACCCAATCCCACACACATCAAGCCAAAAACTAGAAACAAAGACATAGTTTCTCAAGTCAAAGTAAAAGCAAAGGAAAAAATAAAAAATTCAAGTCCCTAGCGGAGTCGCCATTTTGTCAGCCGGATAAGTCGTTCTTGCGGACAAGACCGACCTCCCTAGTATCTAATGATATCTAGCGACAAGCAAACCAAACAAATTCTATCTTTCTCTAAATATGCAATTTATAAATAAAGGAAAACAGGTGTTTTAGGCCTACCTTGGGTCCAGTGCTAGTTTGTGGAAGCCACGCTCCGTTGATCCAAATGAGCTCCCTTGTAAAGAATCTGCAAACACAAACAAGCACACACATTAAATAGCACCTGAAAAGCCAATATAATAAAGCATATTTATCATGATGATCAAGGAATTCATGAAACAAACCATATAAGACAATTTATTGAGAAAAATGAATCTGATTGTATTAAATTTAATCAAGGAAGAACTTTACAACCTTGGTGCCTTGATGTTGTACAAGCTCCTCCAGGGTCCAGCAAGAATCTCCTCTACTTTGACAAGTTTCACTCTTTTCCCAATGAAGCCAAAAGGTATGTAATCTCTCCTCTCAAGTTCAACTAGGAAGTCTCAATTCCAACATCATTTACCCTAAAAAATGTTCATCTTCTAACCTCTCTAGCAACTAGCCCAATGCCTTAATTTATAGTGCAATGGAGGGAAGTTACTAGGTCCACCTTCAAAGGGATAAATCCCTCCTTCAAAGGGATAAGCTCCTCTCATCAAGGGATTAGCGCCTTTAGTTTTGGGATGCATGAACCACCTAGGAGTGAACCATCCACATCAAGATTCCTTCTAGAATCATCCAGAATTAACCCAAAGTGAGTTTTTAAGAATAAACTTGTGCCTTTTTTACTTTCACAGGGGTCTGCACCCACTTTTTTAGAGACAGAGTGGGCAGATCCGCAGGTAACATGACCATGGGGTGCGGGACCATAGGTAACAGTAAGAGAAAGTGCGGAACCAGAGCTTTATTGATTTTTAAGGACCTTCTCTCATTTTTAAAGCTTGACATGAAGAGCTGAGGTTTGAGACTTGCTAAGGAGGATAGTATGAATGATGATAGACCCATACTGATTGCAAATAGTCATGGTGACAATATTTTGTGTAATAGGAGTAATGGTTGTTGTCATGCATAAGGTCATGGTTTGTGAAGTTGATATGGTCATGCATTGATGAATGGACTCTAGCTAGAATGATGTGAATATCATTTGGTACTCATGTGTTGTATGTCTATATGCAATTGTCATGCATGTATGGTCTTGGTTATAGTTATGCCTGAATAGTAGGTCAAACATGCCTTGTGAAGTCATGGTATGAAATTTAGTTCATCAGGGTGATATTGGTATGTTATGATGCTAATGTCTTGGTTAAGATAGAGTAGGAGATGCAAATCATCATAATGAGGTTGCAGCATTAGACTTTGGGGTAAGAGTTGGTCGTCATACAAGTATTGTATGTTGGCATGCAGGTATGTAAGATAAGGATTGTTATATGAAATAGGGTTATATACATTAGGTCTATGTACATGTATTTTGATGTTATTGTTACATACATGATAGATGGTTAGTATAGTCATATGCACATATGTCAGATAGTCAAGAATGATGGTAACTTGTGGTTTGATGTGTTTCTATTGTTGTTTTATGTTAGGTAACTCTATGATTAGATGTATGTTGTTGATGAGCATGATATATAGCTTATTGTTGTCATATGCATGATGGTTATGTTCATTGCATTGGAGATCTAGATGTTACGTGTATCATGCTAACCTAGATTGGTCTATGTAGATGATAATGGTTATGAAATTCATGAGTTAATATGTTGTGATATTATGTCATACTAATCTAAATTGACTATGCAGAGGTGATTTATGTATGCATGATACTTGTTTACAATATTATGGTGTGAACATGTTAGTTAATTACCGTTGTGGATATCATGATATTATTTGTGGTTGAGTTGATATGTTGTGAAGTTATATCATGCTAATCTAGATTGATTGTGTAGACAAGATTGCCTCCCCTGAGATACATTAAGGTATGAGTTCTCTTATGTCTCATATTTGGTGCTTGAGTGTTTTATTATGTCATCTATTTGGTTTTCGAGTGTTTGGTATCTACTACGTCATCTAGTTGATTTATTTAACATGATATGTTTGCAAGTTGGGGGAATGTTTAATGAATTTCATAATATGAGTATGTGTTCAAATGGTCTTGTTTTAAGATGATAATAATAACACATATCTATTGATACTATTGATATGTAATTGAGTGTAAGTAGGTGACAATTGTAGCATTATGTCTAATGACTATGAGTTGACTATGGATTATGACATGACTGTTTGTAAAAGTTGATTTCAAATTGATAGATATGATTGTCCTGATATTTGGAACATGTGGTTGACATGTGTGAGCAGTTTCATGGTAACATGCTTGGTATTAGCATGACAAGGTGATAGTTGATTTGTTTGTATAACTAACAGTTGGGTGACGTGACAATACATAGTAAGCCTCGATTGCAACAAAGTAAAAAGGTAGAAGAAAGGAATTGGGAAAGAATTCCTTTAGCAATGTTTCAAAACCCTAATTCCAAACGAATGAGTGCTCTGCCTACAGAAAATCTTCTTAACCTTAATCTTTCTGGACGTTATGTGGATACATATTATATTCGTGAAAATGTACTTGATAGGTATATTAGCTAGTCTCTAGTTACAAGTGGATTTGTCAAGGGGATTGGAGTCCCTTGAGAGATGACATGGGCATGTTCAACTACAAGGAAATGTGCTTGGCACAATAAGATAAGGTGTCTGTTGTATTGTTATGTGTATTTATGCACTGACAACTATGTGTTTATGGAAATATGATGCAGGGGATTGCATGACAAAGCGATTGCCATGAAATCTTGAAGAAGGATTAGGTTCAAATTTCCTTTGGAATCACTCGGAACCATGGGGATTTATTCATGGTGTCTATTGTTAGTCTTGTGCTTTTGGTATTTTATGATTTGCTTGCACTTGATTTTCAATTTTTTTATGTCTAATGCATGATCATGCCACTTTGTTTGTGGTGTCGTATTGTTCTTGGTTTCCCACGATTTTCTTCTTGGTATTTCCTTTATTGTTTTGACAGTATTGAGAATTGTTTGGGAAAAGAGTAAATTAATGGAGCTCAAGGAGAGTTGTGTGGTACCCAATTGGTAATGTAAGACTCAAAAGAAGCTCTGTACAAGAGTAAGCGCAATGGAAGGTATGACTATGACAGTCAATTAGACTGGCTGGGTCCATTGTAGTAAATTTATGGTGGAAGTAAAGTCATGAGAAAGCTAACAAAAAGAGTAAAGTAAATGGATCTGAGGAGAAATATGCCTTGGATATGTTGGGAACAACTATTCTTAATGTTGTGCATGTGTTGCATGAATAAAGGAAGTTCTCTTAACCCTTGACCTTGATATCTGGTAATTATGTTATGATCATGATTATGTTAATGTTTATATATGTATACATGTAAGTGTGTACGTATGTCATGTTTGACAGGGTCGTCATGGATCATGACTATTAACGCTAACATTTATGTGTATATATATGTATGTATGCATATCATTGTCTAACATGATGATAATTGTTTATGCTAATTTTTACGTATATGTAAGTATGTATCCATGTATCTATTGTAGGTTTTAACCCCGTACAGAAATTACCTGCATACGAATTCTAAAAACATAGAAAATAAACAATATGAGAGCATAACATATAAAACACTTATACACAGAGATTTTCCCCTAAATCCCAAACCGGAACTACCAGCTTGATTTTTCATTATGTTTCTTTCAATGTTTACAATACATATTATACATGTTGAAGCATCCAATACCATGGACCAAAAACCATCGCGTCCAAAACCATGGACCGAAAACCATGGCGTCCAAAACCATGTGCGAAAATTATGCACAAAACCATAGGTAAGTCCACCCAACCTAATATAGGGTCCAAAAAACAAAATTTTCGGGGCTCTGCCCCTGACCCCATAAAGGGGTGTTACCTACACCCCTCAAACCCCTTGTGAGCCCCCCACTACGCAATCGACGCAACGAAGGGGCAGCTCTTCCCCTCGCTAACTACATGGGCTAGTCATGGAAAGAATATACACAACCCAACATTCTCCCACTTGTTGTTTTCTTTCCACAGGGTGCCACAAGAGAGCTTATTCATTTATCCATCCTTGCAATGCCCATTGTTTCTCTACAACAAGAGAACTTCTCAGAGCTCATAGATTTTTTCAATGCATCTGTAGTATTCTTCAAAGTGTCAACCTTTACCAACAACACCTTTTTGTCTTCTATAATATTCCTCACAAAGTGATACTAAACATAAATGTTTTTTGTCTTTGAATGATATGCAGGGTTCTTTGCCAAGAAAATTGCACTTTGGCTTTCACAGCCTATCTTTATAGCTCTCTGTACTAACCCCATACTTGAGCACAATCTCTACAACCAAACTGCTTCCTTGCTTGCATGAGTGGCTGCCATGTATTCTGCCTCTGTAGTTGATAGTGCCGCTATAGATTGTTTCTTACTCATCCAACTGACTGCACCTCCAAATAGGTTAGACACATACCCACTTGTAGATCTTCTCTTATCCAGATCTCCAGCCCAGTCTGCATCAACAAAGCCACAAATATCCAACACTTTTTCCAATCTTGGTCTTCCTTGGTAGCACAAACTATAATCACTAGTGCCACGCAAATACCTGAAAACCCGCTTCACTGCTATCCAGTGATCCTTCCCTAGTTTTGACATAAACTTGCTCAATACTCCCACTACATGTGCAATGTCTAGTCTAGTACAAACCATTGCATACATCAGGCTACCGACTGCACTTGCATATGGAAGACTGGACATGTCCTCTTCCTCTTCTTGTGTCTTGGGACACTGTTCAACAGATAACCTCACACCTACGGGAATAGGAACCTTCACCGGTTTACTATCCTGCATATTAAACCTCTGTAGTATTGTCTTGACATACTTCCTCTGGTTTAACTAGAGCTTCCTCTTTTCCTAGTCTCTTTTAATTTCCATTCCCAAAATATAGTCTGCAGCATCAAGATCTTTCATGTTGAATTTGGAGGACAATTGGGTCTTCAAAATTTCTTTATCATTTCCAACCAGAAACATATCATCCACATACAAGACCAGATAAATAACATAGTCACCAATTAATTTAAAATACACACAGTGATCTTCTTTGCTTCTGGTGAAGCCAAGTCCCCATATAAATGTATCAAATTTCTGATACCACATCCTTGGTGACTATTTTAACCCATACAGAGAATTCTTTAACTTGCATACCATTTCTTTCTTACCCTTCACCGCAAAACCTTCAGGTTGCTTCATGTATATCTCCTCTTCTAGATCCCCGTGAAGAAATGTTGTCTTCACATCCATCTATTCTACCTCAAAATAAAAAGCAACAACAACAGATAAAAGTAATCTAATAGAGGCTACCTTGGCAACAGGAGAAAAAATATCACCAAAAATCAATTTCTGGCACCTGGGAATAACCTTTTGCTACCAACCAAACTTTGTATTTCTCCACCTTTCCTTCTGCATTTGTCTTCTTCTTGAACACCCATTTGTTGCCAATTGGTTTTCTTCCAACCGCAACTCCACCAGATCCCAAGCCTCATTTTTGTGCAAAGATGCCATTTCATCAACCATGGCCTCTTTCCAGAGTTTTCCATCCTCTGAATCTATTGATTCCTTCACAGTTCTGGTATCATCATCAGTAATAAATAAAGCAAAATTTGAACAGAAAGCAGATGGACTATACCTTTCCAGTTGCCTTCTTTCTCGAACTGATCTTGTCACACCGAGAGTTTGTGGCTCTTCATCTTATGATTCCTCCTCTACTGTAGAGTATGATTCTTCCTCCTTAAGCTCAAACTCTATCTTCTCAAGTTCCTTTGGTTGGACTTCATGTTTATTAACATCTTTCACCTATCTGAGCACCACATCTCAGCTGTACACAACCTTCCTTGTTACTGGGTTCCAAATCTTATAACCCTTTAAACCATCCTTATACCCAATAAAGATTCACTTTTCAGATTTACTATCCAACTTAGTCCTTTTCTCCTTTAGAACATGTACATATGCATCACATCCAAATACCCTTAGATGTGAAAGAGAGGGTTTCTTACCAGTCCATACCTCTTGTGGAGTCTTATCCTCCAACGCTGATGAAGGTGATCTGTTGACCAGGTAACATGCTATCTCCACTGCCTCTGCCCAGAATTCCTATCATAACCCAACACCACTGAGCGTGCTTCTTGCCCTTTCCATTAATGTCTTGTTCATTCTTTCTGCAACTCCATTTTTCTCAGGTGTGTATGGAGTAGTCTTCTGTTGTGCTATACTACACTTCTTACAAAATTCTTCAAATTCCTTGCTCCAAAACTCTCCACCATTATCTGTTCTCAACACCTTTATCTTCTACTCTGTATGGTTTTCCACTAGAGCCTTAAATTCTTTAAACCTGTCAAATACTTAATATTTATTCTTAAGGAAATATATCCATTTATTCCTTAAGAAGTCATCTATAAATGATACATAGTACATATACTTACCCAGTGATGGAACCTTCATAGGTCCAAACACATCACTGTGCATAAGTTCTAATATATGTTTCTCCCTCTTACCACCAGATGGGAAACTCACCCGATTCTGCTTCCCATATACACAATTTTCATAGAAATCAAAATCCAGAGAGCTATTACTCATACCTTCTACCATACCTTTACCATGAAGTATTCGAAGGACCTTCTCTCCAATATGTCCAAGCCTTTGATGCCACAGCACGGTCTTCTCTCAAGAGACCACTAGACTTTTTGCTCCACTTTTAGGAACCACAAAACTGTTGCACCCATCAACAACAGTGCTACCTTGCAGCTTGTACAGAGTTCCAATTCAAAATCCTCGCATCAATACCAGTGCCCCCCTGAACCATCTTGCAGGTATCCTTCTTGAACACTATTTTTACACCTGCATCATCTAGCTTGCTTACAGAAATCAGATTTCTGGCTAATGCAGGAATATGTAGAACCCCCGGAAGTGTTCGAACCCTTCCACCTTGCAACTTCAACTTTACTTTTCCGTGACCAACGATTCTAGCCTTCCTATCATCCCCCAAGAAGACATCACCACCATCATATTTCTCATACTCGCAGAGCCACTCTCTATGGGGAGTTAAGTGAAAGGATGCACTTGAGTCAATCAACCATGCCTCATGATCTGCATGTGTACTTGAAGAAGCCAAGTACATATCCCCACCTTCATCTGAGGTGGTTTTCGCCTTTGCAGAAGGAGAATCATCAGATCCCTTTCCTTTATCAGGAGCTTTAGATTTATAGTCCCTTTTGTAGTGCCCTTCCTTTCCGCATTTCTAGCACTCCACCTTTACAGGTTTTCTTGGAGATTTAGATCTCCCTCTAGATTTAGATCTCCCACTCGATGACTTATTTTTGTTTCTGTTCTGGGACCATCCTCATACAAACAAGGCATCAACATTATGGCTCTCCATATTTTCCCGTCTCATCTCCTTTGTCAGCAAGGATGAGACTATTTCATCAAACTGCAAGGTAGTTGTATTACTACCTATTGCAATAACCAGACTATCCCACAAATCTGGTAGAGAACACAACAAACTGATGCACTTATCTTCATCTAAAATTTTAATATCAACATATAATAACTGACTTACCACAGTACTAAATGCATTCAGATGCTCTATCACCAAGTCTCCATCTTTCATCCTCAGGTGATACAGCTTTTTCCGTAGGAACAGTTTATTCACCAGAAACATAGATTGGTACAAAGTCCCTAACTTGTCCCACAAAGCCTTCATCGTAGCTTCCTCTGTTACATTTAGCCATACTGAATCTGAGACACACAATCATATTGTGCTCTTTGCCTTTCGATCCAACTTCTTCCATTCTTCATCGGACACTCCCGTTGGTTTAGTACCTGGATCTATCGCGATCCATTAATATTTATCCACCAACAGATCCTCCATCTTGAGTTTCCATAACTCAAAAATCTGACCATTAAATTTCTCGATCTCTATTTTTCCACTGCTCGCCATCTTCTTTCACTACTAGAATCGATCTCGCAGATCTCCCACTGAATAGGGTTTATCACAGGCCCAAGCGAAACGCCTCAGCAACAAAGGCGTCCCCTTGAAGCCAAAACAACTCTGATACCAAATGTAGGTTTTAACCCCGTACATAAATTACCTGCATACAAATTCTAAAAACACAGAAAATAAACAATGCGAGAGCATAACACATAAAACACATATATACAGAGATTTTCCCCTGGATCCCGAACCGGGACTACCAGCTTGATTTTTCATTATGTTCCTTTCAATGTTTACAATACATATTTATACATGTCGAAGCATCCAATACCATGGACCGAAACATATCGCGTCCAAAACCATGGATCGAAAACCATCATGTCCAAAACCATGTGCGAAAATCATGCACAAAACCATAGGTAGGCCCGCCCAACCTAATATAGGGTCCAAAAAACAAAATTTTCTAAGGCGCTACCCCAGACCCCATAGAGAGGGGTTACCTGCACCCCTCAAATCCCCTATGTCCCCCCTGCTACGCAATAGCCACAACAAAGGGGGGGCTCCGTGCCCCCTGTAACCCCTCGGTTAACTACGTGGGCTAGTCGTGGAAAGAATATAACACAACCCAACATTGTCACTATCTAATAGATCATAAAGAATAGTTCTTGTGGGGGAATGATTTCTTATGTAGGCGAATGGCATGAAAATGTTTCTGGATATAGGGAATCAAGTGGGAAGAGTAATCATGACAAATATATGAGGTCAGTATCATATGAATATGAATTTATATCTTGTATTATGCTTATGCTTATGTTATGGATAGGTTAAACTGAGGGATACACCAGCAAAATGAAAGTAGTTTGATCTGTGGCATGCTAGGATAAGCATGGATAAGAAACTAGAAGAAAGGTTTCTTGGTGAGGACAATGTGGTTTTGGATGTGTGCTACTATTGTTGTTCATATGTTGTATATGTTTTACATGTTGCATCTATGATGTGTTCACATGCAGTGTTGTGTATATATAGTGTGTGTACATGTTTATGCAATGTTATGTACAAGATGATACAGATAGTGTTGTGTGAATATTGCATATGGTGTTTTGCACATGATTGGATATGCAGTGTTGTGTACAGATGATGATGTGTACATGTTGGATATGCAGTGCTATGTATAGGTGGTATTGTGTGCATGTTCTACATGTGGCGCTATGTACATATGGTGTTGTGTGCATGATTGTACAAGTGGTGTTGTGTGCATGTGGTGTTTTTTACATGTTGTATGAGTGGTACTATGTGTAGGTGGTGTTGTATACATGTCATGCATGTGGTGATGTGTACATGTGGTGTCGCGTACCTGACGTGCGCATGGTACTGTGTACATGTGGTATTGTGCACACATTATACAGGTGGTGTTGTGTACATGTGATGTTGTGCACACATTGTGCAGGTGGTGCTTTGTACATGTGGTACTGGTGTACATGTGGGATTGAGTGCATGTCGTACATGCTGTGTTGTGGGCATGCGGTACTATGTATGTGCATTGTGTAGTCATGGTATCGTGACATATGCATTCATTGTGTTGCACTCTATATATGTATTTGTGTTGTGTTGTACACCAGATGTAGGTGTATGTGTTGTATGTTAGGTTTAGGTGCATGTATTGCATGGTGTTGTATGTAGTGTGTGATTGTATGTGTGTGATGCACACTATGTGTACGTGCACATGGTTTAGGAGAAGGCACTCGGTGTTTATCTGGTGTGGCAACCGATCCAGAGTGCGTATTTAATAAAGACAAAGGTAGAGTTTAAGGATTGATAAAAGGATAAGTACCATCATTTTATTTAGTTTTATTATGCATGTGATTTATGATTATGGTATATGATGATTATATGTGATTTACAATTCTAGTTTATGATGGTTACATGTGATTTATGATATTGATCTATGATGGTTGTGTTTGAGCTAACCTAATGTGACATGTTTATACATGATGATGTGGTCAAAGATGCTCGTTTGACTTGTTGTGATACAAATTAAATAGGATTGCAAGTATACCTTATTGATGAGCTACCAATGAGGTATGATTTCAAGTTATTTAAATTTATTTTGAATCTAATCGAAGTTATGTGTTGTGGTACAGGAAGCATGGAAATCCTTAGTTGGATGGTTGAAATCGATTGCAAGAATTAGTAGAAACAATGAAAGAAATTGGAACAGGCAATAGTATGCTCGTAAAAGACTTTAGGAGTAGGGCCATTGTGGGACACATGTACCTAATAATGTCCATTTATTTCCATGATGATGTTATGATTGTTATGATGGTTGGGGTAGGTATATGCCTTGGTTGCTTGATCTTTCGATGTGAGGAAGCTTTTGCTAAGGTATGGATCACCCGGGTTAGGGGTACAAATGGAACCTAGAAGGTGAGTGACTGCATGGAAGGGGTGACCAAATTCTCGAGCGACTGTGTAGAAAAGAAGGGAAGGTCATGGACATATTTTTTTTATCATGAGCATTGCCATATGGAATGAAATGCACATTGGGAGTGCACCCTAGAACAATAAGTCGGTACGGTGGACACTGGATGTAGATTTGACTTTACAGTGGATTCTGGATTTCCTCGGAAGGAGGTGAATCTTGGTATTACTTTGAGGGTGGAGATGTGATCCACCGGATTCCCTTGTTGATTGATATGGGCATCGTATCCTTTTATTTATTGGTTAAGAAAATGTGCATATGTGTATATGTGGTTATTATAAATAGCGTAATGAGTTGTGTTATAAAGCTCCAACTCTAGTAAGTGGTATGGGTGCCATGTTATTACTTTGTTATGTTATTATTTTGTTATGATGATTTTCTTTCAGCTGGTTAATCATTGTAAATACTGCATCATGCTATGTTATAAAGCTCCATGGGAAGTATGTTTGCTTTTCAGTGGTTTTGCTGAGGTCTTGGTGTGGTCTAACATTGATGACTGTCTTCCCCAAGGGGGAGGGTTCTGTAATAGCCCCGGTGAAAATTCCATGTAATAAAAGTTAATAAAGAAAAGAATAATAACCATGGTTGATGAGACACTTATTCCAAGCTGAATGTTGGGGAAGACATCTTAGGGGTTGTTCATTTGGTTGTTTATGGCTAAGGAAATTGGCAAAGGAAATGGCTAAGGTTTCTGTAAAGAAAAATAGCATTTATTTATAAAAATAATGGAAAATAGGAGAACAGGAAGGTGAAAGGTCACAGGTTACATGTGAGGAACAAATTGAAGGAAAATAATGAAAAATGTAGAAAATAAAGCCCTCACTGATAAAAAGGTTTATGAGGATCAATTAGAAAGCTCTTAGTCAGTGTTAGCTCTTGGCTCAAGATTTTTCTATGGTTATGCATGGGATAAAGAAAGGAAAAGAAGGAAAAAAGAAGGAGCAAGCAAGGAAGAGTAGGATCAAGCAGCTACAACATGGTTCTCTACAAGTATCGCTTTTCATGTGAGATTTCCTTACTAGATTTGGCATGCATGGTATTGCATGTGGTTCTTTTGTTGTTATGGCATGGGTTTTGCTATGTGTAACAGTGTTTGTAGCCTAGCCTTGCCATTTTAGGATATCCATGGTGTGATGGCATTCTCGTGTTTTGGTTGAGCTAGATTGCCGGATGGATTCGAAGTTGAGTGAGGTGGATCTCTGAAATGATAGAACACATGGCCTAGTTACCCTTGAATGAATTGTGGGTTGCAGTAAAGCTGAATTTTGTGTTACCTCCAATGGCCTAGGAATCCTCGCCGGTGAATGGCAGGATATACGGTAAAGCCTAGAGGTGGTTTTCTCTCCGTTTGGCCTAGTAATCCTAGGTTGAGATATGTGGTAAAGCCTAGAGAGTGAGTCTCGGTTTAGGGCCTAATGATCCATTGTGGATTGCGATAAAGCGTGAGATGTTGGGGCCTCGGTTTAGGGCCTAGTGATCCAAGTTTGGATTGCGGTAAATCCCGAGAGATTAGGAGATAAGAAAATTCCTCATGGTGTAGGTGGAGAAATTCAGTGGCATCCATGGTTGTTTGGCCTAGTGACTGGGTGGAGATCACGGTAAAGTTGTTATGATGTGTTCATTGTGTTGGCCTAGTGATCCACGATGGATTATGATAAAGACTGGCTTCTATTGATGAGGGTGAGGTAGTTTACCTCGATATGCCTTGGTTGGTTCTTTTGGTTTGATTCCCACATTCATGCTTGGAATATGGAATGGGGGTGAATCACTGAAGAGAGATTTCACTCAATGATTCTATTGTCGGTTGGAACGTGGAAGTCCCATCCTAGGTTTGGCTTTTGCATCATTAATGAAAGTTTATTTATCCTTGTATTTCTATGAGCACTTTGATGGATTATATTTGGTTTATATGGTTGTACGTTCATGGTATTTCTGCTGTTATTATGTTGGTTATATGTGTGTTTTATGACAGAAGCTATGTATGGATCTCAACATGTTTTTGCTTGTAAATGAATGGATAATGTATCTACGACCTAATAGATGATAATGCAACAAATCACATGAGCGAACAATGGTTCATAGCGATTCTCACATAATTATGAGATCCCTGCACTTAATTTTGTTGTTTACACCTGTAGGCTACATGTTGATGATATGTTTGACGAAATGCTTGGCATGGCTAGTAGGGGTCAGATTAAGGCCCTTTTTAACTTATTTCTTTTGCATCATTGTTTCCCTATTCTTTTATTGTTCCTAATTTATCATTCCATTCTAGGTAGTGACCTGGGATCTGGGCTTGAAAAAAGTGGCTCAAATCCGGGGGTCGCTGGCATAACACTGGAAATTGGGTCTCTGGATGCTGGCAAGCAAGCTTGTGAGAGTGACTTTTGGTTTCTAGATGCTCTCATGGCTATATCATGAGAGCGACTGAGGCTTAAGATGTCGAGAAGATTAGTAGGACCGAGGGATAGGATGTATGAGTGGTTGGCATGTCTCTTGAGGGTTTTGTCGCTAATGTGGATATGTTGGTTGATGTGTTTCATCAATTTCACTTTCTTAAGGTCACATAAGAGGCTAAATCCAATCATAGTAGCCTCTTGTCGCATGTTTACCTGGTTGGCATGGTTACTTGGGTAGATGTGGGAGGAAGATTTTACACTAATTATATTTGTTGGCTTGCACTATATGCACTAATTTTAGTGTAGATTTTGATTTAGAATTCTATTTGATTTCTTACACTAGATGCACTGACTTCAGTGTAGATGTTGATTTCTAATTATATTTGATTGCTTGCACTATATGCATTTATTTTAGTGTAGATGTTGATTTCTATTCCTATTTGATTGCTTACATTGGATGCATTAATTTTCAGTATAGATGTTGTTTTCTAATCCTATTTGATTGCTTGCATTAGATGCATTGATTTCAGTGTAAGCACAAAAAAATTATTGACAATGTGCATTGATTTTTGTGTTATAGTAATTCAACCTATTAATATGGGAGAGCAAGAGAGAGAAAATATGATGTTTACTACAATAGCTCAAGTTAAATATTCGATGGTTTACGATTTCATATAAATGATATGAAAAGATGGAAAAACAAACAAGAGTAAGAATGAGAATAGTAGAAGAAAATAGTTTGAGACTGAACACAATGAAGACTATTTGTAATTGACTACATGCTTATTATTCGCATTTTCTACTATTCAACACTATTACATTGTCATTTTATTTTCAAAATTTTTGTTTCATCATTTCATTAAAGTTATTAACAATATCTATCATCTCAACAAACTAAGGTAACTTAGCAGATTTAAAATTAAAACTACTCTTCAAGATATATTTAGTATTTTCGGGAGGAACAATATTAAGAATTAATTAGTTGTCAAAAATTGTGATACCTAAAATTAAATGAAATATATGTGCAATATCATTCCTCTTGCAAAGTATTGACAAGAGTGTCTCCCTTCTTCATCATCAACTAATTACTAATAGACAATTACATACAGATATATAAATATAACACAACAACTGTAACATCCACAAACATTACCATACAAATAGAAACACATAAACGCACAGACCACTGAAAGCATCCAAACACATACATATAAACCATTTAAGGAAGGAAACATACACTAAATTAAAGAAGAAAATGATATCGTCATGTCAAACAAAGAAAACATAATGTAAATTTGAAAATATGAAGTTTATCTCGAACATATACATAATAATGATAATCTAAAAATGTGACATACTTGGAACCAACCTAGATCTATCATGTGCCGAGAGAGATCAAATGCAAACCTTTTCTCAAATTCTACACTCCAAAATGAAAATTTGCACCTTAAAAGATTTGATCGTTCTTAACTCATGTCATAAATCCGAAATTAAATAAATCTAAATTGATAATACTAACCATAAAAATCAACCCCAGATCACTTCCTTCCTATAAAAATGAACTCAATCCAATTACGAACAACAACGTCACGTCACTTTCATCCCATAGAAAAGAACTCACCCCAATTATGAAGTACATTCACTGTTAAAATACGAAGTATCACTTCATTCAGTTAGAATGAACTTGACCTAATTGCAATTTCTTTTCCCTTAATGTAATGATACCATAATGAATGGTAGTCTCACATCGTTAGGCTCGACTTTCGAAGCGTGACCCAAGTGGATGAGAAGGATCGAACCACACCTCATGAGAGAGGGCGATCCAACAAATAATTACAAATCATTGTAAACATTAAAAGACAAATGGAAAGATAAATTAAGTTAAATATATTTGACATTCCAGTTAAATAATAGAAGGTCAATAAAAAATTGAGATGTAAAAAGAATAATAATAATAATAATAATATTTGTTGAGTACACCTAAAAAATAAAAAATTGAGTTCTTATTTGGAAACAGGTTAAGAACTCAAGGCCAAGGCCACTGATAGGTAATTCTATAGATAGTTTGATTTACTTTAAATAATACTAATGAACTTATATTTGTAAATAACAACCTCCCCAATCCGTACTGAAACCTTAAATTGGGTGTCCGATAATTTAAATTACATGTTATAATTTTTAATGACTTGTCTACAGGTGTACAGATTTAAAGTGATTAAAATATGTTTTTTGTAAGTCAATACAAAATTATTTTCATTAGAATATAAATTTCCAAACAAATAATAAAAAAAACCCAAAAACTATATAAAAATAAATAATAAAAAAACCAAAAAACTAAAAAAAAATCGTACACACTAACATGGATAAACAGTAAAATGAAAAATATGAAAATCGAGTAGTCATCATCAATTTTTCATTCGACAAATAAACTAAATTTCAAATTTCTAACCTGGTCCATATGAAAATTTAAAGATAAATTAATTTTTCATCTTCGTTAATAAATGGGTAAACACAATTAATTTTTTATTTTTATGAGAAACAGTTACAATAACATGTTAATATTGTTTTATTGGCGTGGTCTTTTCAATAAAGAGATTGTTAAAAGATTAAATCAACTCATCGTTAATTTAAATAATAAAAGAATTAAATTACAAACAACTAAAAACTAAAAAATTAATGTTCCAATAAACTATTTCGAATCTAATGAAAATTAAAATTTATTTCTTTCCTGATCGACCAGCAGAGCTCTATTAAAAGTCCAAATATTTCCTACATTTGCAAAACACAACTTACAACACTAATAATACAGTAGCAAGTGCAGTCATATGGAATTTGAAGTTGGTATTGTCATCTTCTTTTGTAGTGACAGAATATCTTCCACAAACATATCGAAATTCTTAGATGAAGATCCATCTTCCGATACGGCTTCCCTGGCCAATTCCTTGAGCCTTTTACAGTTTTCCTTCAACGATTTTACTTTATCATCTCCACTGCCACCATCGTCCATGAGAGTCCTCACACATTTCTCTATTTCGTCCCTTGTAACCATTTCATCCTCCTCACGCCTCACAACCTCTATTCCAACCTTCACTTCCTCCACGATAAGCCTCGCGTTGAAGTATTGATCTGCGAACAATGGCCAACAGATGAGAGGAACGCCAATGGAGATGGCTTCAAGCGCAGAGTTCCAACCACAATGACTAATAAAAGCCCCCACAGAAGGGTGCGAAAGGATGGCTAACTGATCTGTCCAGCCGCTTACTATGAGGCCTTGCTGCTCCGTGCGCCTGTAAAAGTCGTCCAGGTCGAGCTTGTTCTCATCAGAATCTGGGAGTTTCAGAACCCAAAGAAACGGCTTCCCGCTTGCCTCTAAACCCAACGCCAATTCAATGATCTGGGAAGAAGAGATGAAACATTGGGTGCCAAAAGAGACGTAGACGACCGATCCCGGGGATCGATCGTCCAACCACTCTAACTCCGCTGCGGCCAGTTGAGCTGCTGGAGTGGTGAGATATTGGCCACTTAGAAAAGATTCCGGTAGCAAAGGACCGATGGGTCTGACGGGGCCTGGATAGCGCCTCTGAAATTCATCCACATGATCTCCTTCCACTGCATCGAAGGTGTTGGTAATGATCATCCAGCTCTGCTTCGTCAAAGGAAAAAACTCTCTGCTACCAACGTACGTCCAATGAGTTTCATCCGCATTGCGGAGTTCCGGCGGCAAGTGAGGGCGCGAGAAGAGGGTGCATTTGGCGTCATGGGGAACAATATATCTGCCAGAATTTGTGCGTTCCAGGTTGCGTGGCAGATTGCTCCATAGGATTTCGAAGAAGTTTTGAGAATACGCAGACGAACACTCAACGCTCACCCTCGGAATTCCGAGCTTGGCGGCCATAGATACCGTCCAGCACAACAGAAAGTCTGTAACGATACAGAGCGGAGGATTCAGCTGAAATCCATTATCATTATCCTCAGAAAACAGCAGTTTCTGGAATGCGTCTTGAAGCACCGTGTGGTTGGAAAGCAGTATGGGTGGAATCTGGTCCGAAGCATTGCTTTTGTCCTCAATGGCTTCCGGTTTTATCTCCTGGGAAAGATGGAGCTCTACAATGCGAATGTTAGCTGCATCTGCAATCTTGGTTCTAGCAATAGAGAGGCCATGATTGGAGGATACGAAGAATGAGACGAGAAATCCTCGGGCAGCAAGCCTTTTGGCGAGCTCTGTGAAAGGAATGAGATGGCCGATTCCGAGGGAGGGAAGGAGGATAAGATGGGGTGGAGGTGCAGTCATTCCACAATCCATCTATCGAAACTTAGATACGTTGGGTTGGATAAAATTGAAGGGGGTGTTTTATAGAAACTTAGTTTAGTGTTATCTAACGTGCAGATTTTGTTCTTGCTTAAGTTCCAAGCTATTGGGATTGTTCTTGCTTAAGTTCCAAGCTATTGGGATTTGTATGGATGGCACTACGTCAATAATTGTTGGTTTACTGTTTTTTCATTCTGTTTTTTTAACATCGTTAATTGGGATGTCTGTCAATGACATTATCTCAATAATCGTTAGTGTGGTGTTTTTTCATTTTGTTTTTTTCAACTTTTTTTTATTCTTTTTTAATGGACAAGAGATAAAGGTATTTAGCAAATTATTGAACCGATAAAGGTATTTAACAAATTATTAGTTTAATGTATTTTCTTCTTGTTCAGTCAATATCATTTTATTTTCATAAACATATTTATATGCTTGAAATAAAATGGTTATTTCAAGCATATAAATATATTCGGAGTATTGGAGATGGAAATTATGCTTAAACAAGAATTTATATGTAATCAAGATAGATGATGGAAATTAATTAAATAAATAAATGATTTAAGGGTTTTAATGATGGATGCAATTAGTTTACGAAGGGTTAATAATTTTAAGTTAACAAGATTCTCATTAGAAATAATTTAATAATTATTATTGTTACTTTTTTAAGGAAAAAGATTTATATATTCAAAAGAAACGAATATATACATTTTTTTAATAGAGAAATTAATTATAAATTGAAATAAATTATTGCCATTTAATTTATACAAAAATGTTATTAGTTCTTTTATAAAGTCATTTCCAATAGAAGTCAAAGCGCAATAAATTTTGCTTTACATTATTTGAACTCTCTTGTGAGCATGTTTGATAAACATATAGTGAGAGTGGCTAAAAACAAGGATGACCCCACTCAACGCATCAAAGGATGTCCTTGTCTGACCCCGTAAAAGATCCCTAAGCAATCTCATAGTCTAAAAGTTATGTGATCAATTTGATAGGGCTTTTTTTACTTGAATTCATATTTGAATTCTATTGAAAGACAAAGAATATGATTTGTAGTGAGATCTAAAGGAAACTCAATATTTTAAAAATTGCTCAAGTTCTGCATCCACCACAAACAATTGACAAAGAAATAAGGTAACCCTGCAAATTCTCTCACCAAATTGTTAGAAAGCCACAGTTTAAGACAATATGCCAAATTAGAGTAGGATCATATAGTATTGGTATTTAGATCATGCTAGACAATCCTTAGAACCTGAATTGTGTAGTTACACCTAATGAAAAGTGGCTTGAGGATTCGTCCTAGCCTTTGTATAAAGCACATTTTCTTTTCCCAATCCACCCTCTTTTGACTCCTAGGTTAATAGTTTGTCATTTAGAGAAAGTGAAAGAGTAATTTTAGATTTGAGAGACACATTAATCATCCAAATAACCCTCCACCAACATTATTTTTTATTCCTTCAAAGCATTGTTCGAACAAAACCTTATATCCCAACTTGGTGATGAATTCACCAAAACAAGGTTTTTTTTTTACCAACATAGAGAATTTGAATCATCATCCTATAAGAGAATAAAATTGGACACCAACATATTGATGAAACAATCCCACTCAACCATATGATCTATAACTAGGGCAATAGAGTCTCCCAACTTCCACCCTTGCCAACCCCTAATCTGGGGAGACTGTGCTTTAGCATCATTCAGGTTGAAAATATTCAACTAATGCATTTTCTGAAGGAGGGACACAGAGAAATGATACCTATCCCCTGTACCCAACCAAGGATCTTCTCTAATATAGACACTTCTAATGACCCTAACTCTCCATAAAGCACAACCTACAACCAAAGGGATGGAATTGACCAATTCATTCCATACAATATACCCCTTGGTATATTTCCAAGGCATGTGGAACCATTCACCTAAATACTTGCTAGGAAAATACTTCAATTACATGACTCTACTCTAAATAGAACTACCATGAGAAAGCCTTCAAAGGATTCTTCCATCCAAGGTATGTGTGGAAATAAAAGTTCCTCACTCACCATCTACCCAATTCCTTATGAGAAGCCATTTTCAATAATTTTACCACCATGATACCATCTGAATTACTACCCCCAAACCATAGGAAGTGAAAACCATTTCTATGAATATTGGAAAGGATACCTTTAGGGACTGCAACAATGTATGTATAAACAAAGAGAATATTCTAAGCACAAACCTTAAAAGAACCAATCTCTCCCAAATAAGATAAAAACCTATTAACCCAAACCAACAACTTGGATTTCAACTTGTGGAGAGCCATAGCTAATTAGACATCCTATAATTGTTAGGCTTAAGAAAAAAAAAACAAATATTTGAGATATTAATCCAAGGATATCCAACGGACTGGAAAAGGGGTGCCTAACTCAAGCCTAACTAGATTGGAAAGAATATTTGAAATCAAAGATGATTTAAAAAAATCGATCTCCATACCCATGGCTTTGCAAAATAGGTTAGTGGGCCCTTTCATGTTAAAATTATGCAACAATGGTCAAATTCCACTTTGGACAACTCATATGATGAAGATAATAATTTCAATAGATTCCTCTTTTTGAGAGGACCAAAATCAACCTAAAGATCACCTTATTTGGACAAGTAGAAGTTGGTTTTTGAATTTATTTATTTACTCATGTACATTGGATTAGGTCGTCCCTAAGCACATGTACAATTGGACAGGTTGGCCTCAACATCAAGTGGACCCTCATGAAATCCTATATATAGAAGATACATCAACCTCATTTGGAAAATTATCAAGTGCTCTCCTCTATCTTCTATTTGTTTGGTTCGCACAGGTGTGATAGAGGAAAGTTCATGCAAAGGGTTCGAAGCTAGAGGGTCAAATCTCACATGTGTTTAAGGTTTCTGAGTCTCAGACACTCACACATAACTAAGGTTTTTCATCCCTAGCCACAGGTACATTATGGTCAAGGAGCTTCCGAGAAGTCTAGGACGCTTGCACAGGGTGTCTAAGAGAGCGTTTGGGAGGCTAGGATTTTTGTAGTGTAGTTGGACCCTGAGCGCCTGCATGCAGTTCTCTTGGGAGCGCCCAGATCAGTCCTAGACGTACTCATCCAATCCTCTAGAGAGCGTCCAAATATTTCTTAGACGCTCGCACACAGTATCTCTATATGCATACAGAACGAAAAGATGAGATATCGGTATGCAACATTGTTCAACACAATGAGAGTAGTATCTAGCAGTTGACCACAGTCAGTGAAAGTGCATTACAGTCCTCAGAATCAAGGTCTTTAAGTACAAGCATGTTTAAGGTCATGTTATGGATGTTCTAGTTGTTTTATTGCATAAATAAAGATATGGATCATTGTACTCCCTTTTGCTGCATCATTTGATGACGATCTAAGAAGAAGAAGAATTTGTAAGGGTTTTCCCCATAGTGGGTTTTCCCCTGGTATCTGAACAATCCTCGTGTCTCTATGTGTGCATGCTTTTCTTCTATTGTTCCTTTATGTTCTGCTGCATAGATGTTGATGATATTTTTCTTTCTACATAATTGCATATGCTAATGAATAATAATCTAAATTTGAATAATGTTATAATATTATGGGGTGAACTTAATGTGTTAATGAAGAAATGAAATTATTGAAGCAAAGACCAATGTATCCCTATGGAAAATTAACATGGTGTCATAGTTGGGCTAAAGAAAAGTCATGGAGATCACCCCTATGATGACACCATTGATGGAAGCAAGAAGAGGATGGTGGAGACGTAAAAAAATTCTAGGGTTTGAAAACAACCTTAGGAAAATTTATTATTAGGGTTTGATGGTTTATATGAGGTTAGGGCTGGAAAGAAAACCCTAGTTTATGGAAAATAAATGGGATATAACATGTTCAATGTGAAGCTGCTCAAGAACTTGTGGAATATTTGATGAAGTAGTAGATGGATAATCCCTAGTAGGTCTGGGTGGTTGATTAAAGGTAACAATGTTATGTGGACTATGGATGGTGATGGCTGGTTCTAGAGGGAGAGGACCACCTCTCATTGAAGATAAGTATTTCTTGACTTATGATGCCTCTTACTGTTGTTTAGACTTATGGATCTGATTATTACATTTATTGTTTATACTTCCAACATATGTATGTTTCTAACCTCCTGGTTGAGATGTGATGAGAGGATCCTTCTTAAGGATCATTTGAAATATAGGAAAGATGGCTAGAGCTAGAAAAGGTTAAGAGGTACTATATGAAAAGATGACAAAGTGCTACAAGTTGCCTATGTCTAATAAAATGGTGCACAGGTAATACCACAAGGTATGCATGATATGTTGTATTTCAGTATTAACATTGATGGCTAGGTAAGGCCAAAGGTATGATGAGAATGTCTTGTTATTTAATGGATCATACATACATAAGAAAGCGAATTGGATTTTTGTTTCCTATGATGAAAGGATGCACCTGGTGTTGAACATTTTGATCTTCTTGAATTATATGAGGCTCTCTAATGTTGATACATTGATATAATTCATGATTGGCTAACATATATCTGTTGGATATCTTGATCCTGTAAAGAAGGCTAACACCTTGACTCTAGTAGATGATACTCTTGATACTTGGCGTGCATAAGACATGATGAATTTCACATAGAAGGTTAGTTCATTAATTCTTATACATGATATTATTGATAATGCTTGTGATAAGCATGATGAAAGCTAATGGAAAGAGAGTTTGTCACTCTTTTTATTTTCGTAACGTTTTATTGAACGAACTACCTTGATACTATTGATCATGATAAGCATGGTAACCTTGATGTTAGATGTATAACTATGAGATTGATATTCTATATCTCTTACTACTTGTGGTCATGTCTTGATGGGATATGGTAAAATTGAATGCCCTAACTTGATGGATTGTCTTGATAGAAATCTTTGAGATATGATGTCACATATGTCTGCTTCCCTAATATTTCAAGTCTAACCCTTGATGAAAGGCTGATGACATGACGTTGATGACCATGATAGATATATTTATATGATCTAACAGATCTATTGTTGCATGACACTAGTAGAGACAGTTTGATGACATGAATGAAGATGAATGAAGTAGATTCCTACAAGGAGAATATCTTCTCAAGATTCTTACTCACATCACTATTTGCATTCTATACTGTTGAATTATGATTTATGTGCATCTGACATTAATGAACTACAACAAAGTCCCAGATCTAAATCTTGTACAAAAATTAGGGCTTTTGTTCTAGATGCAGGCACAAAATTGAGATATTTCGTCCCTCGACACATGCATGCTAAGGCCAAGGTAACATCTAGGAAGCTAAAGACACTCCTATGCTAACCTGAAGGAAGTGTCCAATGGTTTGACTATAGTTGACCATCATCCAAAAGTTTTATGAAGCTGTCTGAACTCTAAATCAAGATGTCTCTAACATTTTGCCACTATCACTAGTACAAAATGGCTAATTAGTTACTAAAAAAAGACTAAAATTTTCATATAAATGAATATTTTTTGGCCAGTGACGAATAGTAGATAATTTACATCATCTTATAATGTGGCCAACTTTTAGTCATTTTTAGCTTAGTAATTAATTAGTTGTCTCAATTTTGTTGTCTAGTAGTATATTTGATCATTAATTTAGTCATTGATTGGGCCATTAATTTAGTCATTGATTTGGTCATTAACTGCTATGATTAATAACCAAATATACAAAAATATATATTACTAAATGATCACCTGAGAAGACCAATTAATGACCAAAGAAATATGACCAAAATGTTGGTTGTGTTATAAGATAATGTAAATTAACTACTAATAGTCACATATATGTAAATTTGTCATCGTTTGAAACCAATTAATGACCAAAGAAATATGATTAAATTTTGATCATGTCATAAGATACTGTAAATTAGCTACTAATAGTCGCATATATGCAAAATTTAGTCATCATTTGTAATCACAAATTTTTTATTTGCAGTAGTCATTTTTTTTTGGGTAGTTTCGTATTCATTATATAAATAACTACTTTAGTAGTTTATATTAATTTCATTTACTTTCATTAACAATCGTTATAAGCAACTAATTTAGTCATATATTCATTTTATTTGTATTCATCATTAATAAACATAAATTACTAATTTATTAGTTTTAGATTGATTTTATGTGTTCATTATTAATCAACATAAATTAATTAGTATGGTTTTGCAACTAAATTTAAAAAAAATGGCATACAATGTACATGTTCATCTAATATGAAAACACAAAGTTACATATGTTAATTACAATACTAAGTAATATCAAGTGCAAGTATAAATAATTTCAACCACATAAATTGTAATATATAAAATGTCAAGTATTACAATATGAGTTTCCAACTTAATATTGGTTGGAGTACAATTTACACATGAATATTGTTTCATCACCTCAAAACATTATCATTGTGTTGCCAAGGCATTGAATGTGAATTCACCAACTCTGAAGACTTGACCATGAGTCTCTATGTCAAGGATAATTTTAGGGGCGAATGTTTGCCCTTTGGCGAAATTAAGGGGTTTTAAATTTTTAGTGGGCGAATATTTTGTATCATAGTACATTTTTACAAATCACCTCAAATAGCCCACCTTATTTTAAGGGAGAGGGTAAAAAAGGTAAATTTAGCCCTTGAAATTAGGACTTACAACCTTCCATTCGCCCATTTTCAAGAATAGGTTTTATTTAAGTGAATCCATTCGCCCATTTTCAAGAATAGGTTTTATTTAAGTGAATCCTATGGGCCAAATACCATATTTATAAAAGAGGTATGGTACATTAATAAAAATATAAATAAATGAGAGGTATGGTAAATAAATAAAACATTTTTTATATTTACTCCATAAGTCACCTTATATACATGTAAGGGTGTAAACAAATAAAAATATAAGTAAAGTTGAGGTATGGTAAATAAATAAAAATATAAATAAACTAGACATATAGTAAATAAATAAAACCTCTTTTTATATTTAGTCCATAACCCTCATTCTATTTATGAAGACTCAAGAAAGAGGTTTTATTTAAGTGAATCCTATGGGCCAAATACCATATTTGTAAAAGAGGTATGGTAAATTAATAAAAATATAAATAAACGAGAGGTATGGTAAACAAATAAAATATTTTTATATATTTACTCCATAAGTCACCTTATCTTTAAGAACACTCAAAAAATGGGTTATATTTAGGTGAAACCTATGGCCAAAATACTATGGGACAAATACCATGGACTAGATTGTTATTAATACCATGCAAAAAACCATTATTAACCCTAATATTAGAATTAACAAAAATAAAAATGGCACATGGTATTGACCCATGGTATTCACCAAAATGGCACATGGTATTGACCCATGGTATTCACGTGGAATGTAGCCTATTTAAATGGGGGAATTAAACCAACATGTAGCCTATGCTAAGATTCACTAGGACTTTACAAAGTTTTACTATTTAGTGAAAGACTCGCCAAGATCTTACAAGATTTTATAATTGAGTAAAATATTCGCCATGCCTGGTGAGAGATTCGCCAAAAAATTATATATACATATTATATTATTGATAAAATCGCTTTCCATTTTTCCTATATACCATGGAGATTCGCCCATTTATTATATTTATAAATTTAGGGGGGTTCTTAAAATTTTCCCTGCTCTATGTGTGTGTCTTATGTGAGATATTGTCTTTATAGGTACCACTAGACCAGTTCTCTTCTCTTCCTTTAATTTTCTTTTTGTCGCTCTAGTGCTATTGTTCTCCTCTTTCTTCAATCCCTGCTTTTTAACATCAATAATGAGTTCCTTTTCTGAAAGAAAAAAGAAGAAGATACAATGCAAAGTATAAGACATGAAAGTTGATGAAAACTAGAATATAAACTATAGTAGACTATAAAGGATTTATATGATATATACCTCAACATCAACAATATTGTTAATGTCATTTTTCCCCATAAAAGAAAGAAACTCAAATGATTTTTCTTCAGTTGGACAATAGTGGCCGCTATGTGTCCAGACGAACAGTATAAACAAAGCAAATAAAATGTCACCATAGAATACATTTTGTACCTACTGTGTTCTCAATGTACGGCATTTGTTGATGAAATGCTATCTTCAACTAAAGTAATAAATGCAAATAGACACATACATTTCTATCCCAATATTTCAAATTCCCATGCTTATGGTACATTGCAATTTTGATTTTATCCAACATAATCAAACACAATAGAGTTAGCAGTTTCTTCTAAGAATTTCTCATTCTCCACTTTTGTAGTTGTATTGTTTCCCCTAGTTATCGTTAAGAAGTAGTGACACTTCAACCATAAAACTGGTCAATAGAAATCTAATGGGTGGAGAAAAGTATTGTTGACACAAGATTACAAGAAGAAACTAAAAAAGAATAAGACAAGACTTTGAAAATTGTGTACTAGCCAGGAATATAGCTTCAATATAGTAACCTTCAATTGTCAGTGTAATATTCCAGGGGAAAAGGAATCCAATTCCCAAAAGCCAACAAATTATGTATGCCCCTTGTTTTCCCTATAATTAATTGAGTAATATTAACACATGTAATTTCCATTTAGAATCTCTGAAATGATTCTATAAATATTCAAAGCAAATTTAATAGTCATTCATTTTTCTCTGATGCAGAGAAAATTAAATATGCTAACCTATTTTTGAGTTGAAGAGTTATGTAATTCATCGTGTCCAAAATCATTTCTTATTGTCATGAATATTTTTTTTTAATGGCCAGACAAAAGGCCTATATTTGATAATAATAAAAAATCTAATTCAAAGCTAAATTTCCTTCTAGTTTATGACATTCAAACAAATCAGAATCTATTTATTTTGAGCTGGATTGCCAGATGGATTCGAAGTTGAGTGAGGTGGATCTATGAAATGATAGAACACATGGCCTAGTTACCCTTGAATGAATTGTGGGTTGCAGTAAAGCTGAATTTTGTGTTACCTCCAATGGCCTAGGAATCCTTGTCGGTGAATGGCAGGATATACGGTAAAGCCTAGAGGTGTTTTCTCTCTGTTTGGCCTAGTAATCCCAGGTTGAGATATGTGGTAAAGCCTGGAGAGTGGGTCTTAGTTTAGTGCCTAATGATCCATTGTGGATTGCGATAAAGTGTGAGAGATTGGGGCCTCAGTTTAGGGCCTAGTGATCCAGGTTTGGATTGCAGTAAATCCTGAGAGACTAGGAGATAAGAAAATTCCTCACGGTGTAGGTGGAGAAATTTCGTGGCATCCATGCTTGTTTGGCCTAGTGATTGGGTGGAGATCACGGTAAAGATGTTATGATGTGTTCATTGTGTTGGCTTAGTGATCCATGATGGATTACGATAAAGACTGGCTTCTATTGATGAGGGTGAGGTAGTTTAGCCTCGATATGCCCTGGTTGGTTCTTTTGGTTTGATTCCCACATTCATGCTTGGAATATGGAATGGGGGTGAATCACTGAAGAGAGATTTCACTCAATGATTCTATTGTTGGTTGGAACGTGGAAGTCCCATCCTAGGTTTGGCTTTTGCATCATTAATGAAAGTTTATTTCTCCTTGTGTTTCTATGAGCACTTTGATGGATTATATGTGGTTTATATGGTTGTACTTTCATGGTATTTCTATTGTTATTATGTTGGTTATATGTGTGTTTTATGACAGAAGCTATGTATGGATCTCAACATGTTTTTGCTTGTAAATGAATGGATAATGTATCTACGACCTAAGAGATGATAATGCAACAAATGACATGAGCGAACAATGGTTCATAACAATTCTCACATAATTATGAGGTCCCTGCACTTAATTTTGTTTTTTACACCTGTAGGCTACATGTTGATGATATGTTTGACGAAATGCTTGGCATGGCTAGTAGGGGTCAGATTAAGGTCCTTTTTAACTTATTTCTTTTGCATCATTTTTTCCTTGTTCTTTTACTGTTCCTTTATCATTCCATTCTGGGTAGTGACCTGGGCTCTGGGCTTGAAAAAAGTGGCTCAAATCCTAGGGTCGCTAGCATAACACTGGAAATTGGGTCTCTGGATGCTGGCAAACAAGCTTGTGAGAGTGACTTTTGGTTTCTAGATGCTCTCATGCCTATATCATGAGAGCGACTGAGGCTTAAGATGTCGAGAAGATTAGAGGACCCAGGGATAGGATGTATGAGTGGTTGACATGTCTCTTGAGGGTTTTGTCGCTAATGTGGATATGTTGGTTGATGTGTTTCATCAATTTCACTTTCTTAAGGTCACATAAGAGGCTAAATCCAATCATAGTAGCCTCTTGTCACATGTTTACCTGGTTGGCATGGTTACTTGGGTAGATGTGGGAGGAAGATTTTACACTGATTATATTTGTTGGCTTGCACTATATGCACTGATTTTAGTGTAGATTTTAATTTAGAATTCTATTTGATTTCTTACACTAGATGCACTGACTTTAGTGTAGATGTTGATTTCTATTCCTATTTGATTGCTTATATTAGATGCATTAATTTTCAGTATAGATGTTGTTTTCTAATCCTATTTGTTTGCTTGCATTAGATGCATTGATTTCAGTGTAGATATTTTCTTGTAATCCTATTTGATTGATTGCTTTAGATGCATTGATTTCAGTGTAGATGTTGATTTCTGATTTGATGTAACTGGATGTATGATGATACATTAACTTTAAAGTGATTGGATTAACAATGTGCATTGATTTCAGTGTAAGCACAAAAAATTATTGACAATGTGCAATGATTTTTGTGTTATAGTAATTCAACCTATTAATATGGGAGAGCAAGAGAGAGAAAATATGATGTTTACTACAATAGCTCAAGTTAGATATTTGAATGGTTTACAATTTCAACTACCATTTTCATATAAATGATATGAAAAGATGGAAAAACAAACAAGAGTAAGAAGAAGAATAGTAGAAGAAAATAGTTTGAGACTGAACACAATGAAAACTATTTGTAATTGACTAAATGCTTATTATTCACATTTTCTACTATTCAACACTATAATTTACATTGTCATTTTATTTTCAAAATTTTTGTTTCATCATTTCATTAAAGTTATTAACAATATCTATCATCTCAACAAACTAAGGTAACTCAACAGATTTAAAATTAAAACTACTCTTCAAGATATATTTAGTAATTTCGGGAGGGAAAATATTAAGAATTAATTAGTTGTCAAAAATTGTATACTTAAAATTAAATGAAATATATGTGCAATATCATTCCTCTTGCAAAGTATTGACAAGAGTGTCACCCTTCTTCATCATCAACTAATCACTAATAGACAATTACATACACATATATAAATATAACACAACACCTATAACATCCACAAACATTACCATACAAATAGAAACACATAAACGCACAAACCACTAAGAGCATCCAAACACATACATATAAACCATTCAAGGAAGGAAACATACACTAAATTAAAGAAAAAATGATATCGTCATGTCAAACAAAGAAAACATAATGTAAATTTGAAAGTATGAAGTTTATCTCGAACATATACACAATAATGATAATCTAAAAATGTGACATAGTTGGAACCAACCTAGATCTATCATGCACCGAGAGAGATCAAATCCCTCGAAGTGTAAACCTTTCTTCAAATTCTACACTCCAAAATGAAAGTTTACACCTCAAAGGATTTGATCCTTCTTAACTCATGTCATAGATCCGAAATTAAATAAATCTAAATTAATAATACTAACAATAAAAATCAACCTGATATCACTTCCTTCCCATAAAAATGAACTCAATCCAATTACGAACAACAACGTTGCGTCACTTTCATCCCATAGAAAAGAACTCACCCCAATTATGAAGTACCTTCACTGTTAAAATACAAAGTATCACTTCATTCACTTAGAATAAACTTGACCTAATTGCAATTTCTTTTCCCTTAATGTAATGATACCATAATGAATGGTAGTCTCACATCGTTAGGCTTGACTTTCGAAGCGTGACCCAAGTGGGCGATCCAACAAATAATTACAAATCATTGTAAACATCCAACAAATAATTACAAATCACTGTAAACATTAAAAGACAAATGGAAAGATAAATTAACTTTCGTGTACGTCCATAGTCCACATCAGCCGTAAAATTTGACATTCCAGTTAAATAATAGAAGTGAATAAAAAATTGAGATGTAAAAGAAAAATAATAATAATAATAATATTTTTTGAATACACTTAAAAAATTTTGAGTTCCTTTCTTGGAAACAGTTTAAGAACAATGGCGGCTAAACTCCTACAGACAGGCACGACCATAAGCAAAGCAACCAAGCATTGGAGGCTTGCCAAAACTACGGAAAACATAGCTGAGCTCGTTATGGGGATGAAAGGTCTAATCTTTCAAACAATCAGGAGAAAGGCGAATGGTCTTGCTGACCATCTGGCAAACTGTGGAGCAGACAACCCCAACATTGCCATGGACAGGTGCTGGCGGGAGTTTGACGACCCAATCATAAAGGAAGCATGCATACAACTGGCAGCGAAGGATCTAATCCAGGTCACCCAACCTTAATCGAGGACGGCACCTGGCCACAGTCTCGGAATCACGAGGAGATCGGCAAGGATTATCAACCCAAAGCCCTCAATGGGTTGATTGGACATAGGGGGAGGTGGAGCTCCTGGCGGCAGCGGCTCTTGCAGATAGGCGATCATAATGAATTAAGCGACGAGATCCATTACATCAGACACCGTCCTTTCAGCACGCATGGAGAGGATCCGTATGGAGAGGTTTCATTACCATTAATGGCAATTCTGAGTGGAAGGAGGCGGAACAAGGCCCGAAGGAACAGCACCAAGCATGCCAGCATACGGGGCATATCTCCCTTCACGCGCCACCATCCCTTAAGAAGGCTTTCACCATACACTTGGCGCCCGGCTCGTCAGCCTGGTAGTTACATCATGAGCTCCAATTCTTCCAGTGACAGGCTCGCTTGTGCGATTCTTCAGCTTACCCATCAGCAAGGTACCACCACTATCAGAGGCATTTACTCCAATCTCCTGAGGAAACATCATTGCTTTCATTATAAAAACATGGGCAATTGCCCTGTTCTCCTCATTGTTCTTAGAGTTCGTGTTGAGAGCGGGTCCGCTTACAAGTCTGGTTTAATTCGGGCAAGTCACAAGAGGTTTACCATGGAAGCGGGAGGTAGTCGCTGCGAGGCAACTAATAGGGAACTTCAGGCAGCCAGAGGTGGCTACGAAACCAGGACCGCGACCAGAATCAAACGCAAAATTGCAGAATTAGAGGCTCAGGCGAAGCTTGAGGAGGGTGGTCGTTCGGATATGGAAATTGCTGCTGAGGTCAACTGGTTAACAGACCCCGGTACTCCCTCGAAGAGGGCCACACAATTCGTGCGAACCCAGGCGGAGAGCTGGCGCACGAAAACCTTAATTGCAAAGGCGCTGGAATCCGTCACAGAGGTTAATCTCACTACAGAGGTTAATCTCACTACAGAACAGATGGCCAAGATTATAGACTACAATAGCTCCCTGGACAGCAAAATCACCTCGGTGAATGAAGCGATCAAAACCCACAACCGTATGCTTAGGCTGCTCATCCAGCTTCTCAAAAACTCCATCAATACTGCTCCTGCGGCTCAGCCAGCCATTTCTAGTGCGAACCATGCTGCTCAGCCAGCCACCTCTGAAGCGTTTCAGCCTGTTTCCCTGGAAGAAATGCAGGCGAAGGTCGACAGCCACGTCAGGGACATCGGCTTGGACACCATCGCCCAGATGGGGAATTACCACTTCTAAGGTCATTATGTTGGCTCTCTTACCGACTCGGGTTCTGGCTTCTCTGTTATCTTTTCACTCTGTTATCTCGGCTTTAGTGTTTGTCTGTTGTTCTGTTGTTACTTCTCCTGTCTACTTACGGTAGTTCCTGAGGTTTAGTAATGTTTTGTTTTGTTCCTCGCCACCCTGCGTGGTGTGCTACGTTTTGGTTTACTTGTATCACTTCCTCTGAGCAGGCGATCAGCCCAGGAATATTGTACATCCCTGCTCACACTGCTTCGGCAGTTTTTTGTATTATACTTGTTATATAATATAATCTACTCACTTACACAAAAAAAAAAAACAGTTTAAGAACAAGAAACAGGTTAAGAACTCAAGGCCAAGGCCACTGATAGGTAATTCTAGATAGTTTGATTTACTTTAAATAATACTAATGAACTTATATTTGTAAATAACAACCTCCCCAATCCGTACTGAAACCTTAAATTGGGTGTGCGATAATTTAAATTACATGTTATAATTTATAATGACCTGTTTACAGGTGTACAGATTTAAAGTCATTAAAATATGTTTTTTGTAAGTCAATACAAAAATATTTTCATTAGAATATAAATTTCCAAACAAATTAATAAAAAAACCCAAAAACCATATAAAAATAAATAATAAAAGAACCAAAAAACTAAAAAAGATTCGTACACACTAACATGTATAAACAGTAAAATGAAAAATATGAAAATCGAGTAGTCATCATCAATTTTTCATTCGACAAATAAACTAAATTTCAAATTTCTAACCTGGTCCATATGAAAATTTAAAGATAAATTAATTTTTCATCTTCGTTAATAAATGGGTAAACTCAATTAATTTTTTATTTTTATGAGAAACAGTTACAATCATCTCCAGAGAATCATGGAGAAAGATTGAGCAAATCCAGAAGCGTTTTATAACTTATAACCTCAAAATTAAAAGTAATACACCCTATCCTATTCTCCTTATAGAAGCACGTCTTTCCCCTATTGAGAGCCTAGCTATGTTTAGGTTTCTGTTGTACAAGCACAAAATCAGTAACATAGACGATCATAAACTTCCTAAGCTAGCTTTAAATTCTAGCCAAAACCACCTAAGGCTCAATCGAGGGTGGCATAAAGACACAAGGGCCTGGTTAAACTATTGGGAGATCAACGAAAATGATGCATTGCAAAACATAAATAACATTAAAGATATTGTTACTTCTAAGTTCAAAGAAAAAATGTGGTGTGAGAAATACTTAGCGGCTAAAAGAAAATTAAGTTATTATAAGAAAGTCATCAACCCCACCCTAGAAGATCAAAAGTATCTCTCTATTTTAACTAGCTCAAAGAAGAAAATTAATATAGCAAAGATTAGAACGAATTCTCATGAGCTCCATAGTGAAACAGGTCGTTGGGTAGTTCCTAAAACGCCATGGACGGAAAGGATCTGCCATATATGTGAGAATAGGAACATCGAGGATGAAAACCACTTCCTCTTAGAGTGCCCCGCGTATAACCACATTAGATCTCAGTTTCACAATCTTTGTTACAATACTGACCTTCCTAGCCTTTTACAATGTCAAAATTATAGTGAGCTCATCTTTGTTACAACACTGACCTTCCTAGCCTTTTACAATGTCAAAATTATAGTGAGCTCGGGAGGCTTCTCTCCAAGCTTTTTGAGCATAGGAATAAAAACTTAAATCAAAATAGATAACTTGTTTCTTTAGGTCTGATAGACCATTATTTGGTCTCAGTGGACGTTAACCATCATCATCCTCATCATCAATAACATGTTAATATTGTTTTATTGGCGTGGTCTTTTCAATAAAGAAATTGTTAAAATATTAAATCAACTTATCGTTAATTTATATAATAAAAGAATTAAATTACAAACAACTAAAAACTAAAAAATTAATGTTCTCATAAACTACTTCGAATCTAATGAAATGAAAATTTATTTCTTTCCTGATCGACCAGCAGAACTCTATTAAAAGTCCAAATATTTCGTACATTTGCAAAACACAACTTACAACACTAATAATACAGTAGCAAGTGCAGTCATATGGAATTTGAAGTTGGTATTGTCATCTTCTTCTGTAGTGACAGAATATCTTCCACAAACATATCGAAATTCTTAGATGAAGATCCATCTTCCGATACGGCTTCCCTGGCCAATTCCTTGAGCCTTTTACAGTTTTGCTTCAACGATTTTACTTTATCATCTCCACTGCCACCATCGTCCATGAGAGTCCTCACACATTTCTCTATTTCGTCCCTTGTAACCATTTCATCCTCCTCACGCTTCACAACCTCTATTCCAACCTTCACTTCCTCCACGATAAGCCTCGCGTTGAAGTATTGATCTGCAACCAGTGGCCAACAGATGAGAGGAACGCCAATGGAGATGGCTTCAAGCGCAGAGTTCCAACCACAATGACTAATAAAAGCCCCCACAGAAGGGTGCGAAAGGATGGCTAACTGATCTGTCCAGCCGCTTACTATGAGGCCTTGCTGCTCCGTGCGCCTGTAAAAGTCGTCCAGCTCGAGCTTGTTCTCATCAGAATCTGGGAGTTTCAGAACCCAAAGAAATGGCTTCCCGCTCGCCTCTAAACCCAACGCCAATTCAATGATCTGGGAAGAAGAGATGAAACATTGGGTGCCAAAAGAGACGTAGACGACCGATCCCGGGGATCGATCGTCCAACCACTCTAACTCCGCTGCGGCCAGTTGAGCTGCTGGAGTGGTGAGATATTGGCCACTTAGAAAAGATTCCGGTAGCAAAGGACCGATGGGTCTGACGGGGCCTGGATAGCGCCTCTGAAATTCATCCACATGATCTCCTTCCACTGCATCGAAGGTGTTGGTAATGATCATCCAGCTCTGCTTCGTCAAACGAAAAAACTCTCTGCTACCAACGTACGTCCAATGAGTTTCATCCGCATCGGGGAGTTCCGGCGGCATCTGAGAGCGCGAGAAGAGGGTGCATTTGGCGTCATGGGGAACAATATATCTGCCAGAATTTGTGCGTTCCAGGTTGCGTGGCAGATTGCTCCATAGGATTTCGAAGAAGTTTTGAGAATACGCAGACGAACACTCAACGCTCACCCTCGGAATTCCGAGCTTGGCGGCCATAGATACCGTCCAGCACAACAGAAAGTCTGTAACGATACAGAGCGGAGGATTCAGCTGAAATCCATTATCATTATCCTCAGAAAACAGCAGTTTCTGGAATGCGTCTTGAAGCACCGTGTGGTTGGAAAGCAGTATGGGTGGAATCTGGTCCGAAGCATGGCTTTTGTCCTCAATGGCTTCCGGCTTTATCTCCTGGGAAAGATGGAGCTCTACAATGCGAATGTTAGCTGCATCTGCAATCTTGGTTCTAGCAATAGAGAGGCCATGATTGGAGGATACGAAGAATGAGACGAGAAATCCTCGGGCAGCAAGCCTTTTGGCGAGCTCTGTAAAAGGAATGAGATGGCCGATCCCAAGGGAGGGAAGGAGGATAAGATGGGGTGGAGGTGCAGTCATTCCACAATCCATCTATCGAAACTTAGATACGTTGGGTTGGATAAAATTGAAGGGGGTGTTTTATAGAAACTTAGTTTAGTGTTATCTATCGTGCAGATTTTGTTCTTGCTTAAGTTCCAAGCTATTGGGATTGTTCTTGCTTAAGTTCCAAGCTATTGGGATTTGTGTGGATGGCACTACGTCAATAATTGTTGGTTTATTGTTTTTTCATTTTGTTTTTTAACCATCGTTAATTGGGATGTCTGTGAATGAGATTTATCACATTATCTCAATAATTGTTAGTTTGGTGTTTTTTCATTTTGTTTTTTTCAACATTTTTTTATTTTTTTTAATGGACAAGAGATAAAGGTATTTAGCAAATTATTGAACTGATAAAGGTATTTAACAAATTATTAGTTTAATGTATTTTCTTCTGGTTCAGTCAATATCATTTTATTTTCATAAACATATTTATATGCTTGAAATAAAATGGTTATTCAAGCATATAAATATATTCGGAGTATTGGAGATGGAAATTATGCTTAAACAAGAATTTATATGTAATCAAGATAGATGATGGAAATTAATTAAATAAATAAATGATTTAAGGGTTTTAATGATGGATGCAATTAGTTTACGAAGGGTTAATAATTTTAAGTTAACAAGATTCTCATTAGAAATAATTTAATAATTATTACTGTTACTTTTTTAAGGAAAAAGATTTATATATTCAAAAGAAACGAATATATACATTTTTTTAATAGAGAAATTAATTATAAATTGAAATAAATTATTGCCATTTAATTTATACAAAAATGTTATTAGTTTTTTTATAAAGTCATTTCCAATAGAAGTCAAAGCCCAATAAATTTTGCTTTACATTATTTGAACTCTCTTGTGAGCATGTTTGATAAACATATAGTGAGAGTGGCTAAAAACAAGGATGACCCCCACTCAACGCATCAAAGGATGTCCTTGGCTGGCCCCGTAAAAAAATCCCTAAGCAATCTCATAGTCTAAAAGTTATGTGATCAATTTGATAGGACTTTTTTTACTTCAATTCATATCTGAATTCTTTAGAAAGACAAAGAATTTGATTTGTAGTGAGATCTAGAGGAAACTCAATATTTTAAAAAATGCTCAAGTTTTGCATCCACCACAAACAATTGACAAAGAAATAAGGTAACCTTGCAAATTCTTTCACCAAATTGTTACAAAGCCACAGTTTAAGACAATATACCAAATTAGAGTAGGATCATATAGTATTGGTATTTAGATCATGCTAGACAATCCTTAGAACTTGAATTGTGTAGTTACACCTAATGAAAAGTGGCTTGAGGATTCCTCCTAGCCTTTGTATAAAGCACATTTTCTTTTCCCAATCCACCCTCTTTTGACGCCAACCTCCTAGGTTAATAGTTTGTCATTTAGAGAAAATGAAAGAGTAATTTTAGATTTGAGAGACACATTAATCATCCAAATAACCCTCCACCAACATTATTTTTTATTCCTTCGAAGCATTGTTTGAACAAAACCTTATATCCCAACTTGGTGATGAATTCACCAAAGCAAGGTTTTTTTTACCAACATAGAGAATTTGAATCATCATCCTATAAGAGAATAAAATTGGACACCAACATATTGATGAAACAATCCCACTCAACCATATGATCTATAACTAGGGCAATATAGTATCCCAACTTCCACCCTTGCCAACCCCTAATCTGGGGAGACTGTGCTTTAGCATCATTCAGGTTGAAAATATTCAACTAATGCATTTTCTGAAGGAGGGACACAGAGAAATGATACCTATCCCCTGCACCCAACCAAGGATATTCTCCAATATAGACACTTCTAGTGCCCCTAACTCTCCATAAAGCACAACCTAAAACCAAAGGGATGGAATTGACCAATTCATTCCATACAATATACCCCTTGGTATATTTCCAAGGCATGTGGAACCATTCACCTAAATACTTGCTAGGAAAATACTTCAACTACATGACTCTACTCTAAATAGAACTACCATGAGAAAGCCTTCAAAGGATTCTTCCAACCAAGGTATGTGTCGAAATAAAAGTTCCTCACTCACCATCTACCCAATTCCTTATGAGAAGCCACTTTCAATCATTTTACCACCATGATACCATTTGAATTACTACCCCCAAACCATAGGAAGTGAAAACCATTTCTATGAATATTGGAAAGGATACCTTTAGGGACTGCAACAATGTATGTATAAACAAAGAGAATATTCTAAGCACAAACCTCAAAAGAACCAATCTCTCCCAAATAAGATAAAAACCTATTAACCCAAACCAACAACTTGGATTTCAACTTGTGGAGAGCCATAGCTAATCAGACATCCTATAATTGTTAGGCTTAAGAAAAAAAAAAACTATTTGAGATATTAATCCAAGGATATCCAAGGGACTGGAAAAGGGGTGCCTAACTCAAGCCTAACTAGATTGGAAAGAATATTTGAGATCAAATATGATTTAAAAAAATCGATCTCCATACCCATGGCTTTGCAAAATAGGTTAGTGGGCCCTTTCATGTTAAAATTATGCAACAACGGTCAAATTCCACTTTGGAAAACTCATATGATGAAGATAATAATTTCAATAGATTCCTCTTTTTGAGAGGACCAAAATCGACCTAAAGATCACCTTATTTGGACAAGTAGAAGTTGGTTTTTGAATTTATTTATTTACTCATGTACATTGGATTAGGTTGTCCCTAAGCACATGTACAATTGGACAGGTTGCCCTCAACATCAAGTGGACCCTCATGAAAGCCTATATATAGAAGATACATCAACCTCATTTGGAAAATTATTCGCACAGGTGTGATAGAGGAAAGTTCATGCAAAGGGTTCGAAACTACAGGGTCAAAGCTCACACGTGTTTAAGGTTTCTGAGTCTCAGACACTCAAACGTAACTAAGGTTTTTCATCCCTAGCCACTGGTACATTATGGTCAAGGAGCTTCCGAGAAGTCTAGGACGCTTGCACAGGGTGTCTAAGAGAGCGTTTGGGAGGCTAGGGTTTTTGTAGTGCAGTTGGACCCTAAACGCCTGCATGCAGTTCTCTTGGGAGCGTCCAGATCAGTCCTAGATGCACTCATCTAGTCCTCTAGAGAGCGTCCAAATATTTCTTAGACACTCACACACAATATCTCTATATGCATACAGAACGAAAAGATGAGATATCAGTATGCAACATTGTTTAGTAGTGTTCAACACAATGAGAGTAGTATCCAGCAGTTGACCACAGTCAGTGAAAGTGCATTACAGTTCTTAGAATCAAGGTCTTTAAGTACAAGCATGTTTAAGGTCATGTTATGGATGTTCTAGTTATTTTGTTGCATAAATAAAGATATGGATCATTGTACTCTCTTTTGCTGCATCATTTGATGACAATCTAAGAAGAAGAAGAAATTGCAAGGGTTTTCCCCATAGTGGGTTTTCCCTGGTATCCGAACAATCCTCGTGTCTCTATGTGTGCATGCTTTTCTTCTATTGTTCCTTTATATTCCACTGGATAGATGTTGATGATATTGTTCTTTCTACATAATTGCATATGCTGATGAATAATAATCTAAATTTGAATAATGTTATAATGTTATGGGGTGAACTTAATGTGTTAATGAAGAAATGCAATTATTGAAGCAAAGAACAATGTAGCCCTTTGGAAAATTAACATGGTGTCATAGTTGGGCTAAAGAAAAGTCATGGAGATCACCCCTACGATGACACCATTGATGGAAGCAATAAGAGGATGGTGGAGACGTAAAAAAATTCTAGGGTTTGAAAAAAACCCTAGGAAAATTTATTATTAGGGTTTGATGGTTTATATGAGGTTAAGGCTGGAAAGAAAACCCTGGTTTATGGAAAATAAATGAGATATAACATGTTCAATGTGAAGCTGCTCAAGAACTTGTGGAATATTTGATGAAGTAGTAGATGGATAATCCCTAGTAGGTCTGGGTGGTTGATTAAAGGTAACAATGTTATGTGTACTATGGATGGTGATGGCTGGTTCTAGAGGGAGAGGACCACCTCCCATTGAAGATAAGTATTTCTTGACTTATGATGCCTCTTATTGTTGTTTAGACTTATGGATCTGATTATTACATTTATTGTTTATACTTCCAGCATATGTATGTTTCTAACCTCCTGGTTGAGATGTGATGAGTGGATCCTTCTTAAGGATCATTTGAAATACAAGAAAGATGGCTAGAGTTGGAAAAGGTTAACAGGCACTATATGAAAAGATGACAAAGTGCTACAAGTTTCCTATGCCTAATAAAAGGGTGCGCAGGTAATACCACAAGGTATGCATGATATGTTGTATTTCAGTAGTAACATTTATGGCTAGGTAAGGCCAAAGGTATGATGAGAATGTCTTTTTATTTAATGGATCATACATACATATGAAAGAGAATTGGATTTTCGTTTCCTATGATGAAAGGATGCACCTAGTGTTGAACATTTCGATCTTCTTGAATTATATGAGGCTCTCTAATGTTGATACATTGATATAATTCATGGTTGGCTAACATATATCTGTTGGATATCTTGATCCTATAAAGAAGGCTAACACCTTGACTCTAGTAGATGATACTCTTGATACTTGGCGTGCATAAGACATGATGAATTTCACATAGAAGGTTAGTTCGTTAATTCTTATACATGATATTATTGATAATGCTTGTGATAAGCATGATGAAAGCTAATGGAAAGAGAGTTTGTCACTCTTGTTATTTTCGTAATGTTTTATTGAACGAACTACCTTGATACTATTGATCATGATAAGCATGGTAACCTTGATGTTAGATGTATAACTATGAGATTGATATTCTATATCTCTTACTACTTGTGGTCATGTCTTCATGGCATATGGTAAAATTGAATGCCCTAACTTGATGGATTGTCTTGATAGAAATCTTTGAGATATGATGTCACATATGTCTGCTTCCCTAATATTTCAATTCTAACCCTTGATGAAAGGTTGATGACATGACGTTGATGACCATGATAGATATATTTATATGATCTAACAAATCTATTGTTGCATGACACTAGTAGAGACAGTTTGATGACATGAATGAAGATGAATGAATTAGATTCCTAGAAGGAGAATATCTTCTCAAGATTCTTACTCACATCACTATTTGCATTCTGTACTGTTGAATTATGATTTATGTGCATCTGACATTAATGAACTACAACAAAGTCCCAAATCTAAATCTTGTACAAAAATTAGGGTTTTTGTTCTAGATACAGGCACAAAATTGAGATATTTCGTCCCTCAACACATGCATGCTAAGGCCAAGGTAACATCCAAGAAGCTACAGACACTCCTATGCTAACCTAAAGAAAGTGTCCAAGGGTTTGACTACAGTTGACCATCATCCAAAAGTTTTATGAAGCTGTCTGAACTCTGAATCAAGGTGTCTCTAACATTTTGCAACTATCACTAGTACAAAATGGCTAATTAGTTACTAAAAAAAGACTAAAATTTTCATATAAATGACTATTTTTTGGCCAGTGACCAATAGTAGATAATTTACATCATCTTATAATGTGGCCAACTTTTAGTCATTTTTAGCTTAGTAATTAATTGGTTGTCTCAATTTTGTTGTCTAGTAGTATATTTGATCATTAATTTAGTAATTTATTTGGTCATTAATTGCTATGATTAATAACCAAATATACAAAAATATATATTACTAAATGATCACCCAAGAAAACCAATTAATGACCAAAGAAATATGACCAAAATGTTGGTTGTGTTATAAGATAATGTAAATTAACTACTAATAGTCACATATATGTAAATTTTAGTCATCGTTTGAAACCAATTAATGACCAAAGAAATATGACTGAATTTTGATCGTGTCATAAGATACTGTAAATTAGCTACTAATAGTTGCATATATGCAAAATTTAGTCGTCATTTGTAATCACAAATTTTTTATTTGAAGTAGTCATTTATTTTTTTTGGCAGTTTTGTACTCATTATATAAATGACTACTTTAGTAGTTTATATTCATTTCATTTACTTTCATTAACAATCGTTATAAGCAACTAATTTAGTCATATATTCATTTTATTTGTATTCATCATTAATAAACATATATTACTAATTTAGTAGTGTTAGTATTTAACACATTTTTGGCCTTCAAGGCCTTTGTTGAAAAAATATCTGGACATCAAATTCTTAAGCTAAGATCTGATAATGGCGGAGAATATGTTAAAAACACATTCATCAACTATTGCACTGAGAATGGAATTCAAATGCAACATACTGTTCCATATACTCCACAACAAAATGGTGTAGCTGAAAGGAAGAATCGCACATTAAAGGAAATGGCTAATTGTATGCTACAATCTAAAGGAATTGGTCTTAGTTTTTGGGCAGAAGCAATTAACTGTGCAAATTACATAATAAATTGTACTCCTACTAAGGCTTTAAAGAATATCACTCCAGAAGAAGCATGGAGCTCAATCGAACCAGATGTAAGTCACTTTCGTGTTTTTGGAAGTGAAGCGTGGGCCCATATTCCAGATGAAAAGCATAAAGCTTTAGAACCTAAGAGTGAAAAATGTACTTTTGTTGGATATTCTGAAGATGTCAAAGGCTATAGACTTATTCCATTTAAGTCCAAAAATGTTATCATTAGAAGAGATGTAAAATTTGATGAAAATATATCAGCCTGCGAGCCTAGTCCGACGGATGTGCCACCTCTTCCTATCTCTTCTAATTTTGAAAACATTTCTTCTTCAGATGATGAAAGTGAGGATGACAATCCTCCCCCACCATCTCAGGATCCTCCTTCAACTCCTCAGCTTCCAAAATGGGTTTGTGCTACTCGAGATGCAGTAGGTGATCTTGCCGGTGATCCTACAGATCAGCGACGCACACGTTCTCAGTTTGACAGAGCCTCTTCTTTACTGGCTCAAGCTCCAGTAAATTATGATCCTGACACCTTTGCAGAAGCTTCAGGCCATCTAGATTGGGAAGCAGCTATGAATGAAGAATATCATTCATTATTGGCAAATGATACATGGGATCTTGTTCCTCTACCAAAGGGACGAAAACTTGTTAGATGCAAATGGGTTTATAGAACCAAGTATGGACCAGATGGGAAAGTTGATAAACATAAAGCTCATCTTGTTGCTAAAGGTTTTTCACAGGTTGAAGGCATTAACTACACTGAAACCTTCTCCCCTGTTGCCAAAATGAACTCTATTTGTCTTGTTCTTTCCCTTGCTGCCTCGTTCAAATGGGAAGTCCATCAGATGGATGTTAAATCTGCCTTCTTGCATGGGGACTTGCATGAATAAATCTACATGGAACAACCCATTGGCTTCATAAAAACAGACTCCAGCCTTGTATGTCGGCTTAAGAAATCCCTTTATGGTCTCAAGCAAGCTCCTCGAGCTTGGTATGCCAAAATGGATAGCTTTCTTTTAGAATCTGGCTTTTCTAGGTGTCATTCTGACAATATTGTCTACACCAAGCAAGTGGGCAAGTCTCTTATCATTCTTGTTCTTTATGTTGATGATCTTATCCTTACCGGTAGTGATCCCAACCTTATCAACCATGTGAAGTCTAGCCTTAAAAGGAAGTTTGAAATGACAGACTTAGGACACTTACATTATTTTCTCGGTCTTCAAGTCTTGCAATCCAAGGAAGGTATTTCCCTTTCTCAATCCAAGTATGCCTGTGATATTCTATGCCACTTTCACATGGAAGACTGTAAGCCAGCCCCTTCTCCCTTTCAGTCCGGAGTTAAGCTTTTAGTCACTTGTACTTCTCCTGAAGTTGATGCTACCTTATACCGTCAACTTGTAGGAAAACTTTTGTATCTAACCCATACTCGTCCTGACCTTTCCTTTGCTGTTGGCCTTGTTGCTCGGTTTATACAAAACCCATGTGAAAGTCATTGGAAAGCAGCTAAAAGAATACTTTGTTATGTTCGAGGTACAGTTCAGTTTGGGATTCATTACAGTGCCGAAGCAACTCCTCTATTGGTTGGTTTCACTGATTCTGATTGGGTTGGTGACCCTAATGATCGAAAGTCTACTGCCGGTTATGTGTTCACTCTTGGTTCAGGACCTATTACATGGGCTTGTAAGAAACAAGCTGCCATTTCTCTTTCATCAGCAGAAGCAGAGTATCGTGGTGCCGTAGAAGCTAGTAAGGAAGCCTTGTGGCTTCGTCAGATCCTGTCAGAGTTTGGCTTTCAGCAACAGCATCTGACTACACTTTGGTGTGATAATCAAAGTGCCATTCAGCTATGCAAAGATCCAGTCCAACATCAGCGCAGCAAACACATTGAACTGCACATGCACTTCATCAGAAAGCTCATTCATGACCATGTTCTTGAAGTGCAATATTGTTCAACAGATGATCAAGTTGCAGACATCTTTACAAAGGCTCTCACAGAGGCGAAGTTCACTAAACTTCGATTTATGGCTGGGGTTTAGGAAGTTGTCACTAAGGGGGGATAGGCTCTAGTGCCTCTTTCCTTCTCTTATTGTGTCATATTTGTAAATCCTTCAATCCTATCCCAAGTTGTTCTTAAGGGGGGATGTTAGGATATTCCGACACATAGGAAATAGTTAAGTACAACTTGGTCTAGTATAGAGTTAGGTAAAGTGTGTTTCTTTACCGTTGTACATTTTGTAACTTACAATCCGACGGTCACGATATGTAGTGATCTGACGGTTCATTCTCTCCTCGGTATTACCGACACTTGATCCATGGCTTGACACCCGATTGGTCCATGATTTCTATTTAAAGCGCATGGAGGGTCATTTGTAGGGTAATCCATGCATGAGAGAAGCATATGTAAATTTTCATTCTTTTATTAATAAATTGCCTGAAGTGGCCGCGTTGGCTCAGGCCGTGGACCGTTTCCCTCTTTGAAACCACAAGTATAAATAATTTCATCCACATAAATTGTATTATATAAAATGTCAAGTATTACAATATGAGTTTCCAACTTAATATTGGTTGGAGTATAATTTACACATGAATATTGTTTCATCGCCTCAAAACATTATCATTGTGTTGCCAAGGCATTGAATGTGAATTCACCAACTTTGAAGACTTGACCATGAGTCTCTATGTGTGTATCTTATGTGAGATATTATCTTTACAGGTACCACTAGACCAGTTCTCTTATCTTCCTTTAATTTTCTTTTTGTCGCTCTAGTGCTATTGTTCTCCTCTTTCTTCAATCCCTGCTTTTTAACATCAATACTGAGTTCCTTTTCTGAAAGAAAAAAGAAGAAGATACAATGCAGAGTATAAGACATGAAAGTCAATGAAAACTAGAATATAAACTAAAGTAGACTATAAAGGATTTATATGATATATACCTCAACATCAACAATATTATTAATGTCATTTTTCCCCATAAAAGAAAGAAACTCGAACAATTTTTCTTCAGTTGGACAATAGTGGCCGCTATGTGGCCAGACGAACTGTATAAACAAAGCAAATAAAATTTCACCATAGAATACATTTTGTACCTACTGTGTTCTCAATGTACAACATTTGTTGATGAAATGCTATCTTCAACTAAAGTAATAAATTCAAATAGATGCATACATTTCTATCCCAATATTTCAAACTCCCATGCTTATGGTACATTGCATTTTTGATTTTATCCAACATAATCAAACACAATAGAGTTAGCAATTTCTTCTAAGATTTTCTCATTCTCCACTTTTGTAGTTGTATTGTTTCCCCTAGTTATCTTTAAGAAGTAGTGACACTTCAACCATAAAACTGGTCAATAAAAATCTAATGGGTGGAGAAAAGTATTGTTGACACAAGATTACAACAAGAAAATAAAAAAGAATAAGACAAGACTTTGAAAATTGTGTACTAGCTAGGAATATAGCTTCAATATAGTAACCTTCAATTGTCAGTGTAATATTCCAGGGGAAAAGGAATCCAATTCCCAAAAGCCAACAAAGTATGTATGCCCCTTGTTTTACCTATAATTAATTGAGTAATATTAGCACATGCAATTTTCATTTAGAATCTCTGAAATGATTCTATAAATATTCAAAGCAAATTTAATATTAGTCATTCATTTTTCTATGATGCAAACAAAATTAAACATGCTAACCTGTTTTTGAGTTGAAGAGTTATGTAATTCATCTTGTCCAAAATCATTTCTTATTGTCGTGACTAATTTTTTTTAATGATCAGACAAAAGACCTATATTTGATAATAATAAAAAATCTAATTCAAAGCTAAATTTCCTTCTAGTTTATGACATTCAAACAAATCAGAATCTATTTATTTTAACAAGTCACTGTTGTAATATACTACTAAGCAAACAACTACGTAATAAAGTTATTAGTGGTGGAATACTAATAAATTACAAATAAAGGCAAGAAATAACACCAATGTGTCTTAGGCATACCAATTCTTTATCCTCTTAGTTGGAAATATTACTTCATGAAAACAACATATTTGACAAAGAGAACTTTTCTAAAACTAACCAATGCCACCGTATCCAAAAACATTGACATTTATATTGGCATGCCCTCAAAATGTGTGAAAGTATCAAACAAATGTAATGCACTTCCCTATGCACACTCCTCTTTCTTCAAGTGTCTTCATAGGAACCCCTCAAGTTCGATACTCCCAAAAGTCTTGCTACAAAGTTCTATCTCTAAAGTCACTCAGATTTCAAATAGATGAATGTATTGTATCTTGCTTCTAAATGATAGACACGGTGATGGAAGAATTAGCTAATAATAAACTCAATTATATGTCTCTCTGAAATAACATTAGGGAAACTATTTCTATATAGCTTTAGATCCAACTCGACATGGACAAAGAAACAAGGTCTGACTTAAAATTAGGCAATACTTAAGAGTTAATTCAGGAAATTTGGTAAAAAAAAATAACTTTGGCAAAACTTTTGTTTTTTAACTGTCAAGTTTTACCTGATTCTTTCCCAAGCCCAAGTTAAATCTTGAGATAGTTCTACTCAAGTCTGAGTTAGACACTGAATTATGTCCAAGTTAAGATTCAACTCCATTTGGTGTTCTCAGATTTAAATCCTAGCTGAGTCATACTAGCCAAGTTAACTTAGTTGAGTCTGGTAACTAGGGCTACAAGTATCTTTACCAGTTAAGTTAATAATGGCTTAAACGTGATATGAAAAATAAATACAATGTGATGAATCATTTCTTATGATTTAGGATTGATACATTTCAGATGATGGAAATGTTATGTTGTCATGTATGGATAAGCTTGACAAGGATATGGTGAAACGTTCAAAGGCTCCAGGCTATCACAAATAATGGTACTGTAATTCAAGACCATAACATAACAATATCACAAGTAATTATCAAGATAAGAAAATATTTCTTCCTTTCTAATTTTCTAACAGAAAGAACAAGCCTTTATATCACGTTCCGCAAAAGAAAGTAGGGAAGTCTTTTAGTTTAGAGGGAGGAGCTGCAACAACAAAGAACATGGTGGTATTACAGACATATCCAAGCGAATGAGGTTCTTCAGAAGAACCTTCCACGATAAGAGGGAGTGTTGAAAATAATAGTGAGAAAGGTCCTTATTTGAATTGTGCCTTAATCAATGAGACCACAACCACATTTTCCTTAGCATGCACAAGTTCCTAAAAGTTAGGATGAGTTCCTAAAAATCAGGATGAGTTCATGGAGCAGTTTTTACTCATGTGAATAGTTGGAGGCTCAGTTATTTGTCTCCTAGTGCGAGTTAGCTTTGGAAAAGCACAAGAGACTAGTCTCAAAGGTTATTTGTGGCTAGGACAAGTTGCATGAGTCAGTTAGACTCATTTAACTAGTCAATCACATGTTAGAGTTCCAAAAATAAACTTTCCAATTTTAGATGGGTCAAAAAGCTTATAAGGAGGACAAAGGCACATAATTGATCATTTTTTTGTGAGCACGAGTTGGTGAGACAAGGAAATAGAGAGCACAAGTTTGTGTGCAGAAGCTTGTGTGTGGGAAGGGCGTACTAAGGAGAAACCTATGTGCAGTTGATAGAGGAGAACTTCCTTGGGGTTTGCGCAAGTAAATAGGGAATCAGGATCATGGTTCTTGCAAGGTGCTTCACCTTAGGACAAGCAGGGAAAACAAGAATATTTTTCTATTGAAACAAGTTAGTATTGTAAGAGATCTATTGCTCAAATTCTATCAATAAAATTCTCAAGAAAGTAGAGGGTTTTCCCAATTGGGTTCCCTAGAAAATATTGTGTTTTTTTCATTGTGTGACTGTTTATTTCTGTTCCTATTCCGCTACAAACAAGTAGAGAAATTCTCTGTCTTAATGAAAAGAAACTAGTTTTCAGATTGTTCATTAGAGCAATTGCAGAATTTCATGGATTTTCTACACACAACTTAACTTTATAGCATGAATTTATTATAAAATAAAGTTCCTAATTTAAAACACCTAAGTTACAAAGTATGGCCATTTTTAACTATCCACGTTATCACAAATGCCTCTACTTGGTCTCAGTCTTCAGATTAAAATATTGTGGCATAATAGTTAGCTAAGTCTAACATGGGAAAAACAACATATTCAATTGTTTTTCAATGCTATCAACCATGTCGACTTTGTAGTGTGAGAAATCTTGAAATCTTAATCTATATTTAACTCTTCACAATTCTAGGATTCTAATTTTCTAGCCTTACAAAAGTTTCTCCTATCAGTGCAATGTACAAAATGATATAAAAAAAAACAAAATACTCTAGACTCATATCCATACTAGAGAAATTCATGTTAGCCTGTATAAAGGACTTTATTCATTTCTTGCAACTTCACTCTTCTTTTAGCTATAATACAGAAAAATGTCCATCTTGTGAAATTAATCTCTTTCATTGCAGTCTATCATAGCTTACAACTTGAAGAATATTATAAAGAATGACATTGAAATGAATTATCTTGTCAAGCCCACTGGAATTGTCTTCGTAAAAAGATCATTATGGTTGTGGTGAACATTTTTTCTTTGGATCCCAGAATGATTGGGCACAAGATGGATCATAAACATCCCTTCCCACCAATTCTAGCCAAAAGGCACTATGAATTTTTTGGTGGCAGCGATTAGCTATTTGAAAAATATTGGGCCTATGCAAAGAGCTTCATTATCAAGAATCAGATTTGTATCAGAAAGAAAAATGAGAATTCCACCAATTAAGAGAATTTAAACAGAGACACGTAGTATAAATTAAAAAAATTCCAAAATTATATTAGCATAATTGTGCAATTTAATTGGTTTGGAGTCTAATAAATTTATTTCCCAAGGAAAATCATAGTTGAGTGAACATACACTAACTAGAAAACCTTGAAGTGACTAAGAACAAAGATGCCCTTCACAAGCCCATGGTGTTGCACAAGAACGGAAAATGAAATATGCTAAAATATTTTCTGAAAGTGTGCCTTGTAATAGTAAGATATTGAATGACATCAAATAAGATTATGTGTGCCCTGTAATAGTAATATATTGAACAACATCTAATAAGATTCTACAATGTTATTACTGGTGTCATTTATCTATAGAAGTTATCCATGTAGCCATAATGCATTTCTCAAGAATTTGGCTAGTATGGAAGGCATAAATACCTATATTTAAGTAGAAAAAGTTAGCATTCATTTGTAATTTCATGCTTATCAGGCACCCACATTCTCACCATGGCTTCGGAGATTCATCCATAAATATATCTTAATGGCAGTTAAAACTCAATAAAAATTAACTGTAGTGGTCAACAGAGTCTTGATATGATGATAAAGAGGGTGTGTTTCATACCCTAACTTAGGTACAAAATCTCAGATCCATTTTCCTCCCATGGGCCATCTCACCCATCCAAGAAAGTCATCACCCCTGTGTATGCAAGTCTTGTTGGATATGGGACTAGGTGAAATCCCTTATAATATATGGCAGAGAAGACTCCCCATCTATGTCTGCTTAACAAAGAAATTCTTTTAAAGGTTGTAAACTAGCTATATTTCATCGTAATATTCCCATACTAGAAAGCACATGCTTGCAACAAAGTTGAATTACCCAAATAAATAGAAATAATTTAGCGTCTATAGTTGTACACAAAGATCCCAATTAGCTAGATAAATCCAAATAAATTCCATATGTGTTGTGATACAAAATCAACCCAACTATCTAAAGCCCATACAATCTTGATCCACTAAGATTTTCCCTATTTAAAACAAAAGGTAAGGGAACACTAAAATCTCACCATGGAGATTTTTGAAAGGATTGTGAAGAATAATCTTGGGAATAAAGAGAAGGAAGTTGACCTTTTTATGGACTAGGCTTCATGAAATTAGTCTAATGTTTATGGTTTAGTGTTTGAAACTATTGATGTTGAAGGGGTGGTGTAGATGGAGGTAAAGGTGGTAGAGTTGCATAAAAGGCCATACAGATTGTGTGATAGGAGACAGAGAAGAAAGTCTTTGTGATTGTTTCATTTGTGAGAATGGAATGTTACTCGATGATGGTGTCACAGGAAACATGAATTCAAATTTTAGGGTATTAGATCCAAGGAAAGATCGAACATTTTCCTAAGATTTTGGTACCATTCCTAATGGAGTTTATGTTCTTGCTGACCTAGAGTCATCACTGAAGCCACAGGGTGACTAGCATAATATGTTAAATTGAATGAATATGCTAAGCTAGAACTTGAATTGTTGTTAGCAGGAACAAAAACTTGAAGTGTTCTCAACCTTGGTTGTGAAGTTGGTATATTGTTTTGATGTGACTAGTGAGGAGGTTGACCCATTATAGGTCGATGTTCTAATGCACCTTGACTACTTTGCAACAAATATGATATCTATGTGGAAGTATCTCTCATATTTTGAGACACAATACCTGATTGCAGAAGAGAATATGGTTGGTGCAATTTAGACTCCTACATTAAGAAAAATATCATTGTCAAACATCCTTTATCTTTACATGCTAAGGAAATCACTAAAACAACAAAAATGAAAAATAGAATTGGGTAAAAATTTTCATCGAGATAA